>BJFM01000059.1:117074-139871 GCA_016586285.1 Arothron firmamentum
CAATTGACTGGGCTCCTTGGGGTGAAGGGTCAAACCTTTAAAAGGGAATTACTTCACTGACACAATAAGAAATGACAGTTTATGTGACGTCTCACCACGAACTGCCTCCCCCTAAATACAGCCCTGCATCCCAACTGCTCCCCGGGGAGCGCTGTGTGTAGTTTGTCTGTGTGTTTGCGTTTGCGCTTGCATCCACGTCTTCTCTGGTGACCTTTTTGATGTGTCCTTTTTGATGTGTCCTTTTTGATGTGTACCTTAACACATACAATTTTTTAATAAATTGGGGGCTAAAATACAATAATGCAGCTCAGTCCTAAAGAGAGTGCATGTGTAAGCAGTAATGTTGTTTGCGTGTGTGTTTAGTACTGTCATGGGACCTTTGTTCTGTGTGTTTGTGTCCATATGTGAAAGACATAGGTGGTGAGTAAGTGATTGACACCAAACACGTGTGTTGCACTTCAGGGAATTGGGAGTGGCCATGTCGCCAGTCTGGCAGGTCATTATCAGTGTGTCACACAGTGGCGTGACGGCTGCTTCCTCCGAGACAACACACACCGCACATCAGCTCCTACCTCAGGTCACTGAGGAATGCCTATCCAAGCCAATCAATTAGGCAATCAATTGGGGACCAAATGGCAATCCCCTGCAATCAATACGGCCCTTGTTGTACAGCTCCAGAAGCGCCACAGCGTCTGTGGCACTTAATTAAGTTGTTAATTGCCGTGTTAAGCTTTCTCAGGTACCCTCCCTGGAAGGTAATTGAGAGTGGCCGGACAATTCGGCTATCGGCTGCAGTTTGCTAAATTTAATCACTAACCCAGCAAATGGCAAAGGCTGTAATTCAACGGTGAGTGTGTGGGTGCTCACTTTAATGACTCAGGGGTGACACAACAACACACTACCCTTGTCTCATAAATTCACGGCTTAATATTCCAATAGGACACCCAGAGCAGCTTATATAAAAGAAATCACATGCATAAACGCGGGAATAACCATCCACCATTTTTTCATGTGATTCAGACCAACTGTAGAAAACAGGAAACAGGAATTTAAAGATTTTATTTTGTTTCATTTTTTTGATTCTTGCTCTACTTTTGAACAACGGGTTCAAAGATTAGTGCAAGCCGTTTAAAAGCCAGTTTAGGTTGAACAAGGGGTTCCTCAAGGTTGTATTTTAAGCCCACTGTTCTTTGTTGGAATTTAATTCATTAGCTCTAATTTATTCATAGAAACAACACACCTGCTTTTGGATGACTGGAGTCTCTGTTTGCAGAAAATAGGGTTTAAATGGAATTGTTATCATTATTACTATTATTATGTTACGTTATGTATTATGAAACGTACAGCTCAGCCCCCCTCCTCGTTGATGCTATTAAAAACAGCAGGCCTCCGTCTCAAACAGGTAGCTTCAGCTGCTCTTTGTGTTCTTAACAAAATGGGTTTAATTTAATGAAATATCGACGTCCTTGCACGAGTCCTGCCATAAAATCAAATGTCAGCCTCCCACATAGCCAGGGCCGTGCTCCTCAGTCCTCCACATAACGCTCGTTCCGAGGGGGGTGATTACCAGAACTGCCTGAACCAGGGTGGGGTTACGAGGCAGTTGGACCACTGCTGGCTCTATCTGCTACTTTTATAGTGTTATTTGCCCACGCGCAGCCTCTCAGCGCTAACACGGCTTTTGTAGCCTAATCCCCCTCAGATAGAATGGCATCCTCCATTTTAAGAAATGACGCCAAAAGCAGCGGGCGCCGGCGTTCTCACACGTGTTGCTGGGAAATAAGGACAGCGCAGGCAGGAGCCAATAGGATATCAAATCATCATTAGTAAACGGAAGCCTTTAACTTGGTGCTAATGCTTTTTATCGCTGCAGCACGGCGTATCTGCTGGCTTCTACAGAGGCTGGAAAGTGCAGTACGGCTCTTTGGAGATTTGGGAAGAAATGTCAGGGTGTAGTGGAGCAGGAAAAATAGAGGTAGCAGTGAGACAATGAAAAACAAGCACTGCTGCTCCAGGCTCTGTGAACAGGCTTGCCATTGATTAAAACAGCAAGGTGTGCAATAAAGCGCAAGGCAAAGTGTTGCCTTCCATATGGACCCCCAGACCCTTAGGCTCTGGCCACCAATCGGGCCTTTCCGGCTGCCACTGCTCCCTCTGTCTCTTTTCAGCTTCCCCTTCTCTCTGCCCTGGTCCCCAGATGGTGAAAACAATTTTCCAGCTCTCTGTCTCTCTTTTCTCCTGCCCGCCATTCTGCAGCCACAAAGGGCCCTGGCCATGATTCAGTGGTTTAATCCAGTAATTAACAGCACCCATACCACAACAATTACAATCACTGCTGCACTCCGCACACACACAAACACACACACGACTTCTGCACAGTGTGAACTGGAAAGGTAAGGGACACAGGCTGTATAATAAAAATAACATTGACAAAAGGTGAGAACGGCACGCTGGCACTACAGCAATGATTACCTCATAATTAGAGGAGACAAAGCTCTCCGTCTATCTAGTGGCAAAACGGTGTAATTACTGCCGTGACAGAAAATCAAAGGCCGCGTTGTAAGCAGCAGGAAAAATTAACATTTTAGGCCCCGGAGCTGTATGTCCTGATTAGAAACATATTAAATCAATGCAGCGCTAACTGCCGCACATAAATGTGTCCCCTCCTGAAGGAGCCTGTAATTGCGAGGGCAGAAAAGGTGGGTTTCAATCTCACGTGGAAGTGGCATTAACGGTAATGACAGTACTGTGGCTGCACATGTACACATCTGAGGGATGGAGCAGGAAAACGGTGTTTATCTCCCGAACGTGTTCAGTTGCACTGATAGTTTTCGGGTTTTTATACAGCGGTAGCTGGCTCCGAGGGGCCCGTTTGATACTAATCACGCAGTTTGGCCCCGGTTTGAGCCGGTTAGACTCGTCACCTTGTCTAATTTTCAAGCCCCCACATTGTTGACTCATCAAATCCCACATGGGTCATGGCCCATGTATTACCTCTCCCCGTTTAAATTGATAAAAGCTGCTCGTGGTGAAGGCAGCTGATCCCGAGCATCTTTAACATGCCCTCAATAGGCTCCTTGGGAATACAACTAATTACTTCACATCTGTATTTATTTGATCCGCGTGGAATTCTTCCTTCTGTCACCAGCGCGGAGCTACGCCAGCTTGGACTAACAGTGATTTATCTAAGTGACACTTCTGGCGCACATTCACATGGAACCATTGCTGAAATCAATGGGAGAAGCACGGGGGAGAAGGGGAAAGATTCTTTTTTTTTTTTTGACTTCTTTTTTCCTTTTAGCAAAGACATCATGCGTAAATTGCAGCAGCATAAATGAAAGAGGCCCGCGCTCGCAGGTTTGCTGAATCAGACAGGGCGAGGAAGGCGAGACAAGCTGTTCGCTCACGGTGACTCGGACAACTTCAGCAGCCGACATCAGTCAGCGTGGCACGTCAGATAGACGCGGGGAGGATGGAGCAGCTTCATGCAACAGCGGCGTCCGGTGACCTCAGAGGAGGGAAGGGCAGCCAGACCATCCCTCCACCCACCTGAAGGACCCACCGTTCAGAGACACACAGCCACATCAGCAATCATTTAGAACATTTTACCAGATTTCTATCACAGTACGACACAGACTGCCTAAAGTTTAAAGAAGAAAGCCTCCTGTTTTAATTAAACCGGGATAATTGTCTCATTAACTACAAACGTCCGAAGCTCACCAGTGGCCTCTAGAGGACGCAGATGTCATGACAACCTAGACGGCACTAATTATTATCAAACAAGATTCGTAAAATTAACACGACAAAGAATTCTATGATTTTCTTTACAGGCTTAATTTTCCCTTTATTAAATGTATGTACACAGTATGGCAGGAGTTCAGTCTCCATTAAATCTCTGCGTCTGCTCAACCTTGAGGATTGAAGGTGAAATTTAACATCTAATTTAAAACAAATTGACATCATCGTATTTATTATTTAAGTCGAACTTGAGGGGGTGGGGGGGCTCCAACTTCTTAATTATTCCTGTTCACACTGCATTTCCCATGCACACAGGCGCCGTAAGTGCAGATAAAGACTTCCATCTGCTTGTAATTACAACTACATAATTTCCGTCATTGCAGCTAATCATTTTGACTGCACATTCAATTAAAGCCGCAGAGACATGCTGCAAGTTGGAATTCATCTGAAACGTGTCACATTATGAATTAAAATCTGGCTGAACAGGAGCGACTCCGAGTGCTGAAGCCTGTGTGGGCCAACGGGCTCCGTGGCAAATGCATTATTCCTAATGTTCCACAAGCACCTAAAATTGCACCAGGCCTGAAAAGCACTTCTTTGTGTGTGAGTGTGTGTGGGCGGGGGAGGGGGGGTGGGTGTCTTTTTATTTGCCCATTCTCCAAATTAAATGGCATTTAGTTCAGAAAATGCGACCCCTGTTGTCATCAAGCCTCGGCTCTGATCATCTCCCCGGTGCAGGCAGGGGAGGACGAGTGTGCTGCCTGGCCTGCGCCTCCATTAAAAGGAGCTGAACGCCATGTAACATCACTTTACTGCATCTCTGCGCAGGCTAACGACGTTATGAACCCTGGAGCAACGGTGAAAGCTAATGACGGGAGGAGGATGGCGACGCAATGTTGCCATAGAAGCCGATTTCCAGTGGCTTGCCAGATGTTAGAACATCCTAATGTGCATTGATCAGTGACAGGATCACCAATGGTGGTTCCCACTTTCAACCAAAAAGAAAATGTCTTTGACCACAGTCCTGAGAAACAAACACAATGGACTTTAGCACAAATCCGCCTGTGATTGTTGGATCGGTTGATCAAGTAAGAAAGTGTGTAATTTTAAAGTAAAAGAGAAAAAAAGTTACTGTCATCTCCAATTAAGAGGTATTTCTGTAAAAGGCAGTGTTTCACATTTTATCAGATGCTCATTCACACACTCTCTCTCTCTCTCTCTCTCTCACACACACACACACACACATAGAGGACTGAAATGCTACTTCATCAGTTAAGCTTCTGCTTTTGGTGGGTTTAGGACATAGACGCAGGCCACAGGTGTCAGGACGCTGTTGTCTTGGACACTGACAGCACGTGTCCACACAAGCCAAGACTGGAACCTGAGGTTGTGCAAAGTGGACACTCATATTTGATGTTCAAAGTTAAATCTGAATTTGGACGTGGAGCTGAGGCTGGAGGACTCCTGCCTGGACTCGTGGCGGGACACAGATCTGGTTACTGCCAGACTGATGTGCTCGGAAAACGACGCGACCTCACCCTGTAAACAGGAGAGAAGCAAACTAATTAACCCAGCTAATCATAAATCAACTGTGAAGTTAGCTGCTCCTGGCTTTCTGGGGGATCGTCTCACTTTTGGCAAAGACTTTTGGAGGGAAAACAAGGAACATGTGGCGGAAGCAGACAGGCGCTGGCGCTACACGAGGGGAGAACAAGTGCCTGAAAGCTTCATTATGTCCCAGCTGTTGGGCTGGATGTTGCCCTCAGCAGAAATTACCTTGGCAGGATGATGTTCCTGGCAAACGCCTGGCAGATTATTTGATGCAAGACCTTTTTATTGATGTTTTGCCAGGAAATGTGAGCCGAGGCTTTTTGGGGGGGTTTTGTGTTTTCATGCAGGTTATAGCCAAGATATATGGACTGGTTAGAGTGAGATAGAAAGATTTAAAAGACTGGTTTTAGTGGGACAGAGAGGGTAGAATGACAGGTTATAGAGAGAAAGAAAAGTGACAGTTGACTGGTTATAGAGTGGCAGGAAAGCTAAATACTCTGGATTGGGACTAAATGTAAATATATAACCGTCAATAAATATCATTTATTACCATAGTCAACCTACTGGGACCACTGGAATAAACTACTGAGGAACATTGGCCAGTTTGTGTGATCCTTTGCTGTTTACAGGCTGTAAATCCTCTTAGCTGGTTTGCAAATTCTAACTTTTCATATTTCCTCGTCTGTTCAGAGACGCAGCAGCTGCAGCAGCAGCAGAACCTGCTCTCTGCCAGGTCGGACAGCTTGTTCAAGTCGAATGCTATTAGTTCTAGGTCAGCGGCTGGGTTTTTTCTACACCCCAACAACACCTTTTCACCAGGCAGGAATTCCAGCCGCCATTAATCAGAGCGCTGACAGCCCATGGATGTCAGTAAATATGTTTCCCTCGCTGCCACTTCTCTTTTCCTCCTTCTGTTCGGCCTGCAATCGTTCTTTTTCCTCCCCTAGTTTGGACTTCAGCGATGTTCTCTGGTCTTCATCACTGTGTAGGAGACCAGGTTAGACACAGAGAGAATAAAACCACTTTGAGAACAAAGGATGATGGGAGAGTAGCAGTCGGAGGGAAGACGTACCGATGAGGGGAGGTCACAAACAAATGGTGACCTTTGCAAAGATGGATTTGTTTACCAAAAATGCCGTGACTGTCAACACTTGCTCCTGGGTGACCTTCACACACACGCCTGTCTGCTCATCTTCGTCCTGAAACATCAACCCTGAACTCCATCAGTGGAACAGAAGTGATGGCGACTGATCAGCATAAAATCATGTACATTTAATCACTTCCACCACCCCTCATGAGATGACCTCACAATTAATTTGGTCTAAGTAATATTAAAATAACCTCATCTTTATTAATCTATGTGAGATATAGGTCAACAGTGACGCTTGTTTAAATGCACTCCTGTAATCCATAGTGTGGCCAGCAGGTGGCAGCGTTGAGCTAAAACTGTTGCTGAGTGAGTGCGTTTCAGTGCCACTGTACCTCAGTGGAACTCTCCAAGTATAACTGGCAGAACCTCTGAATGTAGAATGTTCTCCTGTATTTAGGATTCTGTGTTTTATCCTACAATGAAGGCATCAAGACTCCAAAATAAATAATAATAATAATAATAATAATAATAATAATTCAAGGTGAAAGAACAGGGAAAGGTTGCTTTTGCTGTGGCGACGATTTGAGAGTCAGTTCCAGCAGGTCCAGATCTAACACTGACACCTAAATCAATGATTCATATTCGTCCTGGATTTGACTCTCCTGCAGACCATGAAATTTAATTATTCAGTCCCAGAGTCGTCTGGAATGAGGCTCAGGCAGAACTCAGCAGGAGACATAATGTAAAGGCATCCGTCCTCCCCTGCCTTCACGCACTGCAAAGGTGGTGCACGGCTGCAGACCCACCCAGAGGAGCAGAGTCTTAACTGTTTTCTTTCAACAATCAATCTTCTTCATCCTGCAGGACATTCACACACCTTTTGAAACATGTCCAGAACACCACAATAAAGCCTTTGCTGGTATTCAAAGCCACATCCAGCTTCTTCAGGGGCATAAAGAGTTATGTTCTGTATTAACTGGTAACGTAGCAATAAGAGGAGAAACAAAAGTGTGCCTGGTTCAGGCCTGTAATTACCGTTTCTGTCTGCTCCCGAGGATGGCTCCAAACCACCCACCACAGACCTGGAAAACCCCAAAGCACAGAAGAATAGGTTTAAAGTGAAACATCTCCAGCGAGGTCTGTAATAAGCGTCTTTATCCACTCTTCATGTTAACAAGATGCTAAAAAGATGCAGATATACAAAAAAAAATCCAGGTGAGATTTGAATCCAACTCCCTTCAGAGAACAAACACAAACACGTTGAGTCTGGTCTCCCGTATCACCACACAGATATATACTTTATTCATGGACAAGAAACAAAAAATATAAAGCGTCACATCAATCATATTTTATAGGCAGAGAAAACGAAAGGGTATCATTTTATACCAGACATCTAAAAAGACCGAGTGAGATCACAGAAACATTAATCACAGCTAATGACTAGCACGACAGAAAGGAAGAGGAAAGAGCAAGCATTATAAATTGAAGAGTTTATAAAAATGACAAATATTCCCTATTGGGTAATTACTTTGACCACGGGATTTAAGAGCCCATTAGAATGACGAGTGCTGTGCTCAACAAAGAGCCGCCGTGATTCAGATTTGTAGATGCTACCATTTCTGAAACACATTTCGACGCCAAATTCGTTTAATTTTGATCGGAATTCTACACACGCGCGCACACACACACACACACACACACACACACAATCACAAAATAAACATATGGCTTTGTGGTTCTCTCAAGTCCCGAAAATGTTAACGTTTAGCACCTCTGGGCTGGCTTTAGCATAAAAAAACTGTTCATGTAAATAAGATCTGTGAGACAAACGCAGGTATGGTCCAAGTTCAGCCACCGGGTCTTTGTCTGGTGTTCCAGACCCAGAAGGAAATCAGCGGGTGGCTCAGAGGAAACGGGACCAAAGCTGAGATAAAGCTTTTCTCAATACTCAACCTCAGGGTTTATTTTTGAGCTTTTGTTCGTCTGTGTAAAAATCCATTAACATTATAAAGGCTAATGGTCACTTTATAACATGTATGTAGTCTACATACGAGAGCTAGAAAAAAAGAGCGTCAGCCATTATTTACATGCCTCCACGTATCTAAACGTTTCCCTTTGTAAAAAGCTGCGCTTCGTACTGAAAGTGCTGCACCTGCAGGTGATGAACACCAGCTAAACACCCTCAAACCTGCAGCACATTTTCCTGTCAAGCTCAGAACGGATGAAGGTGTCGACACATCATCACCTCCATTTCCTATAAAAATACTCTATAGCAAAGCCGAGAGCCACGCGCATCCGTCCTGTTCAAAGCTTTCTGCACATAGTTCAGCATTTTTTTTACTGTCCTGAGTAAAAATGTTTCCGTTACTGATGACTGATAATAAGCCTGACACTACGACCTGCTGGAAGAGAAGAACCCTCCTCTGCACAGCTTGTTCTCTCCGCCTGTGCAGAATAGTGCAGTTGTATGAGATGTTTTCTATGAAAATGCCTCAAATCTGCTCCCGGCATCATAACACTATGATGCTGAAGCATTCAAAAACACAAGAACTGTTCAGCGCGTTTGCAGAACGGCAACATTTCACAAAGTGCATCGTCCTCCTCATGACATCTGGCGTCAGCTGCACATGACAGCAACAACGTGACCACGACGCATGTTTCTCCCCACAGTGTTTCAGAAAGGATTACGTTCAACACTGGGTCACATTTTAAATTACTTCATAAGGAATCAAATGCCCGACGAGGGAGAGAAAACGTCAAGTGAAATGCATTTAACATGATCTTACAGATGCTTTACAATTTTTTTAAACATTGTTGAGTTTGAAATCTGTACAAAACATTAAAAAAAACAACAAGGAAAGGATATATTTAATATTTTAAATGTAAAAGCCACTGATCATTGCTGCAGACTCTCTTGCACTTTGATGCAAGAACAGTAAAAAAAAAAAGAAAAAAAGCTTGGACAGAATGTAGAAATCGTAACATTGTACTGCTTTACTGCACTTGTCCCCTTAGTACACAACCAACGTGTTTGAAAAGTGCTACAGATGGGGGGGTGGCTGAGAGAAGGGGCAGCTGGGTATTATTCTGCACTGATGAAGCCGTTTTGTTGGTTTGCATGTGTTGTGTGTGTTTAGAAACAGAGAGGAGATCTTATCCACAGATGGGAAGTGGGTGGATGAAGAAGGTTAAGAGACGCTGGAGCAGCGGATGCTCGGGGAGCCCATTTGCGTGAGCACCTTGTCCAGCCACTGCAGGGGGCCGTTCAGGTGCAGCTCGATCCAGCAGGGGGTGCTGGTGACCGTCTGCCTCCTGCAGAGCAGAACCAGATGTTAGTGACAAACAGAGGTGGAACCGGGACAAATAAACTGAGGAAGATTAAAAAACGCTGTTGTCTCTGAACATGGGGGTGGAACCTGTCATATTGTGTGTACATCTCAGATTAAAAAGGCAACTGGAATAGAATAAAACATGTTCCACCTAGTGGGCTGAGTTCAAGCTAAGATGAGCCATCGGACGTGCAGGGATCCCTCAGGCTGTGTGCTTTATAAGCCGACATGGACTCTCCCCGTCCGCTTGGCTACGAGCAGTCAGCTCAGCAGCTGAGTACCAGCTTTCTCCTTTAGAAACATACCAGCTAGTAAGACACCGCCTGATGGAGAAATTTAAATAATAATGCTAAATATCTAAGATGCTTGTTATAAATACTGCATACGGTAAATTACGTACAAGAAATCTTTTGCTACAAATTGTTGAAAATGTTCCGACTGTATAAAAACAAGGCTAATCTTCTTTCACGTTGGTCTTCAATTTGATAGAATAACGCATTTCTTTTCTGATGATTTCTGGAAAACTTTAGAAAGAGTGGTGCGTTCCGGGACTCCAACCAAGTCATTTCCATAGTTCTTCACTAAATACAGTCATCATAAAAACCTCATGTCAGTTTTTCCAAAGAGGACAGAAACATCACCAGTTTCTGCTGAACAGCAATAAAAACAGTTAAACCTGTTTTACAGAGTGCAAATTCTATGTTGTGCATTATAAAAAGCTGAATGTTATTTCCACAACAGACTGTGCATCGCGTGATCTTCACCCGTGATGACCTTGACATTTTCGGCCCCGTGCGCTCTCTGCTACCGGCGGCTTTTGGTCGTGACAAAAATCAAGTCTGACAGTTGACGGATACGTAGACATGGCCGCAGCTTTAGAAAAGATCTGTACCACAGCATCATCCCCCAGCTACTGGGAACAAAAACAGGAGGAAATCATATCCTGCTTGTTGTTGGCATCTAATCTTATCCACCACAGATGATGCCTGCACTATGTGGGGACGAGTGGAAAGATGCAGATGGAGGTAAAGAAAGGAGAGACCGTCTGATCCAGTAACCCGAATGCCCTTTTTAAATGTCTCCACACGTCCGGATCTGGTCCGGAGAGCACGGGTGAGCGAGCCCACAAAGGTTTTCCCTCGGGAGGAAACCCTCCAGAGCAGAGCCAACTTTCTGCTCCGCTTTTATTCCATCTCCCTTTTTTCTTACTATCAGTGAGTCAGACTAGACGGAAAACAGGCAGGGGACAGAAGAAGGAAAATCTGACATGTCTTGACAGAGCACATGTGTGTTTGCTTAAAAATAGTGGCCAGTACCAACTCTGGCCCGCTGTTATTGATGAGGCCCTGCTGACGTCATGAGCCAGAATTGTTAGAGTGTGTGCAGATGCTGAGAGCGGAGGCAGCTGGGCTGTGGGATGTGACTCACATTCCGTTTGTTTAAATTGTCTGTGTTTACATAAAAAGCTCCATAATAAAAGGGTCTTTGCATGACACGCCTAATGCTGCAGAGTTCTGCTTTTAGCTCATCCCTAGTTTACAGTCAGCAAGTCCTGGCTGGCTGGAGGGTCGTCTGGCAGCAGCTCACCTGTACTCGGCTCCCCAGCCTTTGACGAAGCTCATGCGGATCGTGCACATCCTCGTGAGCTGGTACACGGCCTCGAAGCCCTGGTTGACCGACTGTGCCAGTAAAGCAGCAAACTCCTGGTTGTTGAAGATCTTCAGGTTACATCCTGGGGGGATTAGCCAACAGGTGTTAGATTACACCACACTGTGGTCCACAGAGGAGCAGCAGCTCTGGGATGTCCTACTGCAGGGACAGAAGACTGAAAGGTGGGTTACACGTAGCGCCGGACTCACCTGGAGGGATTTTGCAGACGGTGGCAGGATGCCAGCCGTAGCGCTGGTTACAGTTGGGGCTCTGAACAAATATGGCGCTATCACTGAGACACTCGGCAAACACTTCTCCTCCGATGTAATACAGTCGCACTCCGCGGCCTTGAGGAAAACACAATAACGACAAACACTTCATTAAAAAAGTGACGTCAAGTCCAGGCAGTGTTAAACAGGCTTAAATGGCTTTTGCAGAGCCGACACAAATGGAGTCGCACCAATATGTCTGCGCGTAAGCTCCACGGCCGAGTTGCGGTTCACGTTGGACAGCAGGCCCAGACAGAAACGCTCCGAGTTGGAAGGGTCTGTGAAGCCGTCCACCGTCAGCGAGGGCTGCGAGGCGTGGAAGATCTCCCCTACCCGCTGGTTCAGCTCATAGTAGGAAATGGAGCACCAGAAGGCCGGCTCACAGTATGTCACTGGTTGAAGGTCTGACAGAAATTAAAAAAGAAACTTTACATTTTCATTAAACAGAATTGTAAAAATATACTGTAACACTAAAGTACTGGAATGAAGTGCATCGTTATGGCTGGCAGGTCAACCAAGGCTTAAATGTGCAGATCAATAATAAATGGAAAGCCTGAATAAATCAAAGAGGCAGAAGATGATGTGAGTAAACGATAACCGGGCGAGATGTGACTGCAGCACAGGGAAAAGAAAAAACTCATTTGCAATGAAAGAAACGAAGATATAAAATGGATAAAATGTGGATCAAAGAGGACATAAAGTTGATTCTCCTGGTGCTCTACCAAAAAAAAAAAAAAAAAAGAAATATCAGCAGAGGCTGGAATAAAAAACCTAATCCCAGAAGCCTTGAGCAGAAAAAAATGTGGAAACTTAAACCTCACTGGTGGGACGCCAGAGTCATAATTGTCAAATTGCAGATTTATCCATGATAATTTTCAGTAACTTCAACCGGTTCTGGTAATTTTCTCTCTTTTTCCTCTCAACGTTGCCACTCTGTCCTTGGCGCTGAAGTCCTGACCACAGTTAGACAGTGCAGCTAATGGTACTGATTTTTTTTGTTTTTTCTGTTATTCTGTGGCCAAAACCCCTTGATGTTTTCTACCCCTGATAAAACAGACTCAGGATGTTTTCAGTAATGTTTGTGTGGTCTAAAATAGTGTCTGGGCCTTTAACACAGGACACATGGTGCAAAGACAACAAAGGCTCCTTTCATGGCGTTATTTCCCTTTACAAAAATGGAATTAAACCAAGAGAAGATTCCCACAGTGGACACAGACAAGCATTTATCCGAGACAGGAATGTTCACACAAACACTCAGTCCATACCCAAGTTGCTGTGTGTGGGAGAAACAGGATTGGGGGACAGATTCGGAGAGCTTGTGTCCATGCTGTGAGTCATCTGGTGATCGCTGGTCTCTCCATCCTCACTGAGGTAGCCCGGTGGTGGCGTTTCTGAGACAAAAACAAACACGCACATCCTCATAAACACTTTTGTGGCAAAATTCCTTCAGTAACATGTGGGGGAGGGATCTGCAGGTTCATATAGCAGCTAGCTGACGAAAGAACAAGAAACTGGGCAAGACTGATGTGCAGAAAGGGGCAGGTGATTGTCTGTAATGAAGCATGCTGATACCTGGGATGTAGTTGCTATGTGGCTCGATGCCAGCGGGGAAATTGGTATTTTCTGGGATTGAATGGCTGTAGTCATCCAGAACTGGGAACTCGCTGGGAATTTCTGTGTGTCGGGGCACCAACACTGGTGGGAGTACTGTAAAAAAAAAAAAAAAAAAAAAAAAAAAAAAAAAAGGTTAACAGACAAAAGCATCCCTTTACTGGTCGACTCATCGAAAAGGCAGCATAAGTGTTAAAATAAAAATTGGCCCAAGACAAAGGTAAACCCGCTCCAAGGCCCCTACCTGGTGTCTCTACTCTTTGGTAGTGGTACGGGTTAACACACACTTCATCCTTCTTTGTGTGGAAGGCGTACTCGCACAACTCCACCGCCCGTAACTCGTGGTGGGACTGGAGGTCAGGCCATCGCCACAGACGGCAGTAGATGACATGGGGAAGGCCTTTTCTGTGGGAAACCTGCAGACGGCCATCCAGAGACCTGCAGATAAGGAAGTGGAATTTGTCTGGTTATTCCACAGTTACACTTACCGCTCCTTCTGCATTTGTTACATTTAGTTGTTAAAATAAAAATGAATATATTTTACTGCTCTGCTGTGAGTGAAGGTCCATCCTATGTCTACACTGGCTATTGGATATATTATACATTTTAAAAATAAAAATTTGCAAACAATGATGTCCTAAATTATGCTTATATGTTTACAACATGGTACCCAGGGACTATATAATGACTAGTTTGTGACCCACTATACTCCCATCAAAGCCTTTTAGGATAAATGTCTCGTTAGAAATAAAAACAAGGTCATGGAGAGTTCAGCTGGGAGCTCAGTGGCTCACCATCAAGGTCAACCATTGTAAGTCCAGAAGGCAGCGTGAGATTTAACTTTCCATGGCTTTTAATTCATTGTGTACACATTAAATGTAGATTGTTACAGTAAATGTTGGAAGAACGGGAGCTTCCTTGAATTTCTAAAGAGTCAAATGATTTTAATTTTTATAGAACATCTATTCTCATCAAGATTGCCTCACATATGTAAATATTGACACAGACACTCCAAAAGTACCAGCCTTCAGTTTAATGACACAAAAGCTTCTCGCCCTCTATTCACATAAGCCACAAGTTGAAGATTAACAGAGCATAAAATGGGCACATACATATTAACAAAGTGGATGGTATGATGATTAGAGCTCCAGCAATTTAATTCTTCAGCCGTGCATGAGGTGAAGATGAAGATCTGCCCACGGCATGCTCCACTCAAATATATGTATTTGCTTATGTTGCAGTTTAAGCTCAGGAGCATCTAACTTCCTTTTCGGATGTGCACGTACTCAGTCTGAGTCTGTCTGCGACCAGAGGAGCCTGAATATCACATAACAAAGGTGAAACATAAATGGATTTTTGCACAGTTTATAAATGCATTACCACTGCATCAGCCATTAGCTACAGAACTGTTTGCAGTCTTTGTATTTTGATAATCTAATAAAGCCACAGCTCCAATTCAATAACAATTAATCCCTCAGAGCTAGTTTTTAATGTACACGAGATGATGCTACTTAGCCACACGGTCAAGGATGGACCTGGAGTCATTAGGCAGGTCGGGTTATAATCAGATACTCTCGCGTAGACAATCCAGCCAAGGGTGATCAGTCCATGAGTGATCCGTGGCGCCCTTTCCTGCTGCCTCCAGGGCGTTGCTTGTGGCTTTCCCATGGTTCAGTTCTCCCACTCCTACCAAGTTTGAGTGATCTTTGCGGAGAGCGACCTGCAAAGCCTGGCTGTGACCCTCTACGGTCTCACAGTGGGCTCTCTAGCCTTTGTTTCCACGTGTCAGTTGGAAAAAATTATCACTGACTTCCATTCCCTGAGGCTGAGGCTGAACCTGATATTTCCATTATGGAGATAAGACAAATCTACCATGGAGATCTGGCAAACGTTTACTAATCTTACTAAACATCTTTGCAAAGAGGGTGTTTAAAAAAAAAAAAAAAAAAAAAAAAAAAAAAAAAAAAAAAAAACATGAAAATGTGAGTTGGGAAAAAGCAGAAATAGATTTTTACCTGTCCATGTCAGCACCGGTACTTTTTTTTAAATCTTGAATTTTAAAGTTTGATCTTGTCACAAAAAAACAACACACATTTAGAGAGGCATGTTAAGTCAAGGTGAAAAAAGACCTCCTAAAAGCTTTGCATGTGTGACTGACTCACTTGTGATGGATCTTGAGGTGAAAACAGCCCCTGGTGTGTTTGGCTGACTCATAAAACACACTCAGACAGAGCAAATTGAGCCTCACAAAGCTTGGGGTAGGGGTAGGGGTAGGGGTGGGGGCTGGGGTGGGGTCATAACAAACATGACATGTTACTGTCTGACACACAGCATATACACCGTGTACATCCAAACTGTGGATGTGCTGAGCAAACACACTCATATTCACACACTCACATACTCTTAAACTGAGCCATCAACATTACTCAAAACATAAATCAAAGAATAAATAAAGTAAGGAAATTCCAGTAAACTAAAAAACACATTTCCTTTAAGAAGTATCAGCTTTTGCCTTCAGGCTGTAATACAACAGATTTGGTCTAATAAAAAAGATGAAACTTAAAATGTTCTTGTTAGGTACTTGCAGGAATATGTCAACATCAGGGCCTCCACTCACAATCTGTTGTATAGGAGCACAGCAGGGGGAGGACAAAGTGGGCGATGGATAAAGAAAAGGGTGCTGCCGGACAATAGGCAAGGCAGACTGTCTCAGAAGCTCAGGGCAGCTCAGAGTGTCTGTGACCGGCCCTCTAACCCCGCCTTTTCGCTTCCTCCGTCTGTCCCACCATACTGCTGCCCTGCCTCCATCCCAGCACCAAGTGAAGGGTGAGGGTGGGAGTGTAGAACCAAACTGGCCTTTGTGCCTTTCATGAACACTACATTCAATTTGTTTGGACTCGATCAGCAAGGAAGAAGGAAAAGCTCCCAGTCTCTAAAATCACAGTCAGGGTCTGGAGGAGAGTTAGGATGGACAACAGCATTTTTGCATTCAAATAAAGGCAGCAAACACACAACGCTGTAACTGATCCTGCATCTCCCTGACAGTAATCCCTAACTGGTTCAAATGCATCTTTTTATCTTGATCTTTTTGTGAAGTTGCTTTGAGTCTGAGTCTTGAAACAAACTTATCCTGTCAGTTCTGAAGTTTTCAGACAGGATCAGTTGTTATGGATTAAAACTGCATTACGTTTGAAGTCAAATGGCTGATATATTTTATTACTTGATCATTTAAAATAACACTTCATAGTATACTGTAACCAGACAAAGTTGTCTGTCATGGATCCTTAGATCTTAAAGTATATAAAATGAGCAAAGATTAGCTCAGTGTACAGCTGCAGCCCTCAGACTGTGTTTAAAATCATATCAGTTTCAGAAGATTTAAAATCCAGCCTTGAGCTGCAGTCTTGTTTTGAAGACTTTAACAGAAATGCAAAATTTTGCACCTGGCAATGAAGCCTTCTGACATTACCTTTGTTCTACATCTAATCTAAAATCAATATGTTTAACGCCCCCACCATGCCTGGGTGGAGCTGGTTGAGCTAGCTTAATGTTAACCAGTGTTGTTGTTTAACCTAAACATAAGTATAGGTTAGGGAAATGTTTGTATTTCATTACAAGTGACTACTTTATTTTTAAAAGTGTTTTTTTTTTTTTTTTTTAAAGACACAGCAGTTTTGCTGTGGATTAGAAACCTACCAAATTGGATAAAAGTGTCCTGGAGCCAAGATGTTATTAGATATTCCTATTCAGCTTCCAGGCTTTACTTCACTTTTCCAGTGTTTGGAAAAGTATACAGTCAGAGACAAATAACTGCTATTTTTTTTTTTCTGGGATATTGAGTTTAGAAATACATCCAATCAAAGCATTTTACAATTTAACATGGAGATTTTTCCAAAAAAGTAAGTAAGTTAATCATTCCTTTGTGAGTGTCGTTCTTTTTTCATTATACAAACATCAGCATTCTGAGCAAAGAGCAATCTTCTAAATTACAAGATACTCACAAGTATAACTGTTTCCAGCGTGCGCGCGCACACATACACACACACACACACTCACACACACACACACACACACACACACACACACACACACACACACACACACACACACACACACACACACACACACACCCCTCTGGAAAAGCCATCAGACTTCACTTTTTCTTACAAAAGCAGGGGGATGGTAGAGAGGAAAAGCAAGTGTTTTCCATGTTCCACAACTGATATTACAGGACTGAAGACCAGGAAGAGGCCTGATGTGAAATTAGAATCCAGCAAATCGGTTAACAAGTCTAAAAGACAAAGTCTCTGCTTAAGGGGGAGTGTATGAGATGAAGACCTGGAAAAATTTATGTTCCTGCCAAAAATCAATGAGTTAAGCAGCAATGATCCCAGATCCAACTCATCCCACCCACTCCCCAAACCTCAAGTTTCTACAGATGTTGTTCTGTAGAATATTTTTTGATGAAAAAAAACAACAAAAAACAACTAGGATAAATTACTGCATTGCACAATTCGCCCTGAATGCTGCTCATAAAATTAATTTCAAAGGTTTCCAGTGCTGTTTATTGACATTTTTGCTTCAAGTACGGTAATTTGCATCAAATTAAAAAGTCAACCATTCTTGGACGAAAGTTGAATAACATGGGTCTTGGATGCTCAGGATCAAAGTTCACATCAGTAATTAAACCACTTTATTGAGTCATGATCTCTAAATTTAACTATAGTAGGTGGTTAAGAGTGGTCTAAATAATTATGAATGGGTTTTTATTCCATTCTTTATAAGGTTCAGCATGCAAATGCCCTGCAAATTGCACATGTGAAAACCAGCAGTGGGTAAGTTGCAAGATGGAAATGATCAAATCTATAAACAATTCATTAATTTCAAACAGAGTGACTGCTCAAATTGTGCAGGAAGTAAGATAAAAAGAGCACGAACTGTCACGTAAACTGCATGCAGACATCAAGATTCTTTCCATTTAGAAAAAAACACAACCGCAAACCTACTGAAACACTCGTTAAAGAGCAGCATCAAAGCTGATTTCATACTCATGTAGGCACATGAACTTCATGCACTTGAGGTTTTTCGTGTTGTTGAGCAGCAGCAGCTAGTATTAAAAAACAGAAATCTGCCCTTTGTTCCATTTTTTATATCAATATAGTCTCTTCTTCATCCTCTCTCATTCATTAAAAGCTATTCTCCCACAGCAGCAGCAGCGGTGGCTGGTAGAGGCCAGCCGAGTACAAAGGCTGACTTGTTGTCTGGTGAACATGTTGGCTGTGTACATATGAGTGTGTGCGTTTGCACGTGTGTTCACTCCCCCGCAGAGAGTGAGAAGGCGAGGGCCAGGCTGAAGTAGAACCGTCTCTTGAAACTTCTCCACCCCTAATGCAAACTGAAAACCAAACAGCAGCCCACGCCCTCCTCAAGGCCCCAGCCGGCAGAGAGCATTCCTCTGTGTTGACTAATCTCTCTCTCACCCACAGGCACGCGCACGTGCACACACACACATGCACACACACTCATATATCTATAACTCTAGATCTTAAATATATAAGATGTGAGGCTTCGTAATGTTGCCATTTGGAATTGATGAGTACGACATAAATTTGCACCATACAGACGTGAAGCACTTGGAGAAACATAGCTTTAATGTACAGTATGGAGTTTTTGTGACACAAATCCACAATATCGTCATTGGTGAAGGAGACAGACATGCAGACAGACAACAAACGTAAACTTTCTTTGACCTGCAGCGCGTCCCCGTAGAACAATGCTGTCTCGTATGATTCAGGTGTGAAAGCTACCACAGTGAGTTTAAAAAAAGAAAAGAAAAAAGGGAATAGACAACCACAGAACAGTGCAATAAATGCAGTAAATATTTTTGAAGTGCTAGTTTTAAAGTTTGTGATATTTACATGGAATATTAAACCTTGGGAGTTAGTTTAAACCTTCCTTTTTTAAGTCATCTTCCAGTTTAAGTACTTAAAAGTCCAAAATCCAAAAATGACAGTGATCCCTGGATTTACCCTGGATGACTGTTGTGTCTGTGTAATGATCACTCATCGTCTTTTACCAGGCTCCCAACTCTGACCTCTTCATTAACAGATAAGCAAATCTGCTGCATCAGTGTTTCTCCACATGACCACAGTGAGAAAGTGATGACTGAACACTTTTTCAGGACATGTAACCTTGATGTAACCTTGATGTAGCAACAGGTGAATGCATGGTTTGGAAATATGTACCATATATACATTTTCCCTCCTCTTAATGTCTTCAGTTTGATCACTCTACAGTTGTTGGGTATCATGTCAGACCCTAGAAAGCACATATGTGTGTGTCCACATACAGTATGTGTGCAGTATATCAGCCCTCCTTCATCCTGCCATAACCTTTAGATTCCACTCTGTCAAACATTATGTTACTTGCTTCCTAGTTTTTCTTTCCCTTTCATATCCCTAAAATGAATTACGTTTTGACACTCTAATGTAAATGGTTGAGTATTGATTTATTAAATTACAACATCACAGATGATAAATACAAAGCTCAAAATCACGCATGAGCCCTTTTACCGGCGCTATCAGCTGCTTTTGCCTGAGTCACAGCAGATTTATGATATTTCTGTTTTATCAGACAATTTGAAAAAAAAAAAAAAAAAAAGGATTTCCATAGCTGGGACTGTGCACTTCCTCCTTCCTGCCCTGACATGTAACAGTTTGAATCAGACTGGTCTTGCTCCCAGGAGGAATATGCGCAAAAGACCAAAGCGCCCCCCTGCACAGGCTCAGCCTCAGAGAGTTAAAGACTCTGCCCCCCCAGGCTCTGTCAGGACACGGCACACACGCAACACACACTTTGGACATTCTTTACTTTATAACAGCCCATTAAAGTCTGCATTATCGGACTGCTATGTAATCAACACTTTTAACTCGACTGTTTTCTAATCTTTGTTTTGCTCTTTATTTTACGGAGGGTAGCTTCTCATTTACTATGCAGATATAATCACATAACTTTCATAATGTTGATAAGATAATAAAATCAATCTGTTTTTATAAATGTGTGCACTGGCATCTACATGCAGTTGTTGGGTGCTCATACCAAAGCCTTGTATGTCCACAGCAGATACATGTGCATTAAAGAAAACCAATCATCACAGCATTCATGCTGACACAGTAGATGCAGTGTGTCTGCCTTTCATCCCGTAACACGCAGACACACTTCTGTCAATGTTGAACAGCCGTCTGGCTGCAAAACAAACCAGTTCCATCCAGACTATTAGATTTTCTTTGTGTAAAAACCACACCAACCACAGTCTGTCTAATAACCTTCAGATTTCAGATACCCGATTTTCTGGTCTGCTTTCCTTTCACATCCTCATCCCCTCACATCAAATAATTAAATAGTTTTTCAGGAGCTTTGCTCAATCTGCTTCTAAAGATGTGTTTCTTATCAGACGTGTTCTGACAGAGCAATGGATTTTTTGGATCACAATGACTCACTCACCTGTCCGTGTTAGGGAAGCACTCTCGCTTCATTAAAATCCATTCATAACTTCTGAGTTATTTCGCTGACAGCCAAACAAACAGGCAGATAATGCTGACAAAAACCATAACCTTCTTGGTGGAGGTATACAAATATCACATTTCTAACTGAAATGTGCTTCTGTTTATAAATGCACTAGAAATTGAGATAAGCAACAGAAGGAAATTCACTTGTGAGTCACCCATCATGTTTGAGCCCCCACAGCTCACATCCACCCGCGAGCTCGACTAGTTAACCGTCATGGTTTGACGCACTTTGCACTCCAATGTTTGAGAATAACTCAAGATAAAAATCTGATCAAAGGAAAGGTTTAAAGTAGAATCAAGGAGAAAGAAAAAAGGGAGGCGGCACAGGTCAACACCACAATCCCACAACTGCCTTTTACTGACTGACCAATGTTTGAGCATGGCTATTATGTTAGCGTTCGCTTTCCTTATTCGGATTCTTAAAAAAGTGGGAATAAAACCGCATTCACCTAAGAGTCGAGAACATTTGTATGCCCAAATGACAGCTCGTATTTTGTTTCAAGGGGCAGGTCTTTCTTTCCACAGTAAACATATGGAGCAGATTTATCCATCTTCTAAAATAAGAAAAAAGAAACAAGTGTCACAGCGTCTGCTTCATCCACGCCGGGTCCTCACGAAGGACTCCATATATCAGGGAAACAGGAGCTCGGCTAACCGTCGACACGGGCAGCTGCTGTCAGGGGGTCAGATCATGGGGAAATAAATAGGTCCATCAGCTCTCAGGGGACAGTTAACACACACTGACAACCAGATCTGGGGTCATCTTAATACACTCTTCCCCTCTGTATTAGCGGTGAGAAATATGAAACCTGAATCACAGCAATCATTACCCAACTTTCCGGCAGGCTTAACGCTGAACACCAGCCCAGGCCTGAGCATGTTGTGATGCCCACACTTGTGGCAATGAAGAATGTGGGAGTGCCTCATGTGCCACTCACACATAAGCTGTTAGATCTAAACTGCCCATGCAAACAAGGCTGTACGCTACAGTAAAAATAACCCCCAAAACATCAGCTCATTTCAAAAGAAACCCTGTTTATCATATTATTATATAGATGGTGACATGGCATATTTTCTTAACATAAGGGAGCCATGAGGGATTAGTTTTATTACAGAGCACAGGTAAATTATGATGGGGGCTGTGTTGAACTCATAATTTAGTATCGTGACAGCTGTAAATGAACTGAAGATTTGCAGACATACACAACAGCTGATTATCTTCATCAAAACAGTAGATAATTAAAAAGAGCGTGAGACATAGCAATTTATGAGTTATACCTGACTGCATATCTACTCTGACAACCCATATACATTCCTCCTTTCACAACAACTAAGATGGTTGCATTTAGTTGTTGAAAAGGCTTTTTTAAGGGCAGATTTACTTTGCACTGCTTAAAGAGTGCGCTTGCTGAGGGCTGGAAATAATTTGTGTTTTAATAAATGACGAATGTTTGAAGATTTGTATTTATGGTTGAGCAATTAATGATCAGTTTATATAACCCCTGTACAGACTAATAATACAAGCCTTGCAGATTACACGGTTTGTCTATAATGAGTTGTAGGAAATGGTGTTCTATTATACTGAGTTCACTGAGCCAGCTCACATTTAAAATACGGAATCTACAACAGTTATTTAAACATGGCGGACTCATCATGACTCACAGATATCTGGGTTGTGCTGAAAAGGTGTATGAGATTAAAAAATACCTCATGATATCAGTGTGGTTAAAATCTGTGGATAACATAACAGGTTATATCGTGGCCTTTTTGTCATGATACCAGCTTTACCAGATAAAAACTACCAAAAAAGACACATTATTTGTGTGGAGATCTTCTGTGATGTAACCACAGCTTGAATCTCTCCTTAAACAGCATGCTACCCACTG
This sequence comes from Arothron firmamentum, assembly GCA_016586285.1. NCBI lineage: Eukaryota > Metazoa > Chordata > Actinopteri > Tetraodontiformes > Tetraodontidae > Arothron > Arothron firmamentum. The sequence goes on from BJFM01000059.1 coordinate 139,767, forward strand.
ACTGAACTATTGTAAATCAACAATGTTCTCTCTTTCTCTTTCTCTCTCTCTCTCTCTCTCTCTCTCACACACACACACACACACACACACACACACACACACACA
>BJFM01000059.1:151257-171911 GCA_016586285.1 Arothron firmamentum
CCCCCCCCCCCCCCCCCCCCCCCCGCGCCTCTGTCTCCATATAATTATACTATGGCTGACAGACATGGTGCTTAAAGTAACAAAACAAAGACGGACTGGAAAATAAACAGCACCTCGGTTATCCGCTGCAACGCCGAGCCTCAGATCTGCACGTTTCTCAGGTTGGTGCTCCGTGTGGCGGAGACAGGAAGTAACTTGTGTTTCTGGAGCCCCTGAGGGCCTGACAGCCAGGCAGCCGCACTCAGGGCCATGAATTACAATGGAAGAAGACACTCAACCTCAGCTCTGATTGTTACTGCTTCATTTCCGGTGACACCAGTGAGTTTGAAAGAAGACACCGCAGGGAATTCACACTTTGAATTCCAGAAATGAAGCAGGCAAAAGCACGACTAGAAGCTTTACAGGATCGCACCAAAGTCAGAGCACCTAAAAAGTGCTGTTTTGGTATTTTAAAACATTTTTTTTTGCCTTTAGGCGGCAGTGGGAAGAGTTCATTATGAGCCTGTTTAATGGCGCAGTTCTGTTTTTCTTTGTGAAAATGGTTAATAATTTATGTTCACATTTGAGACAGATTTATTAGCCACTCTGTGAGTTTTTGTAGATGTTCTAATTAAAAAATGTCTTTAGTGGCTAATGTCAGGGCAAAATGATGTGCTCCAAGTGTAACTTTATGTCATATTGACACTCCACTTCTAAGTGAACAGTGTACACACACACACACACACACACACACACGCTGGATGACATCACCATCTGAGGATGGCAGCGTTTTAGCTATTTTGGCTTTCCTTCTATACCAGAGGAGAAAGTGGCTGTGATGGTGGACCTCCTAAATGAAACCAGGCAGGTAATCCTCAGCATTCCTGACAGCCAGCCAGCTCGGTTATCCATGCAGATGTCCCATTAGCTAACTCGGGCTGCCAGGAGCCAAAACTTTCATAAAACCCTGTCATCAGATCGGCTTCCATTAAGCGTGGCTCTGTCATCGGAGGCTGTGTGCAGCAGCACGCCGGATTTGCAAAGTCCTTTTAGGATTTGAGCCTCATTGTTGACTGGCTGCTACCAGAGAAGGACATTTAATGGTGACGCAATCTGTAGCTCCCACTGAAAACATGACTAAATATTTATTTTTTTTAAACGGCTTTGCTCTGAAGTTTTCAGTGAATTTCTCATCATTAACAGCTTTCTTGACCTGAGGGAATGTCTCCAGTTAATTAGCCACCCTGTGCTCATCGGCGTGGTTCTTGGATTAGAATCTGGACAGAGACCATTTTGGAGCGAAGAGGCTGCGGCTCAAGAGCCGGAGGCAGAACCAACATCAGCGGCAGTTCACGGCGAGGTCAGGGGGGAAGATGAGGGCCGCCTCTGCCGCTCGCTGCCTGGGATCCTCTTTCATTGTCTCCACGACGTTGAATTCCAGCAAAAGAAAACAATTTAAGACAAAAAAGACAGAGCAGGGGTGTTTTCATATGGGGAAACCAAAAAAGAGATGGAAAAGAAACAGTTTTCGGGACTCGTTCTGCCAGCAGCAACTCTCCCACCCGGATTGTTCCTCTGAATCCCTCCATTGTATCCTGACCACAAATCCCACACTTTGCCTGGAAAAGCAGAGCGGAGACATGACTGAAATATACATAGGAATTTTCAGGGCCTGGATGGGAATGACCACAGATTTTTGTTTGTACTTATAGAAGAAAGCACAAAGTCCCAACTCTGTGCTTCTCCGGCCTCTGCAGCTTCATCCGTTTTAGCTCAGGGTGCGCGTTAAATCACTGGGGCTGAGATTTCTAAATCTGTGTCCCGTCCGTTCTTTCTTTTGAGAGTTTGTAATCAAACCCCGCTTTAGTTTTACGGGTCAACGTAATTGCAGGACTTTACCGGCCGCCTGCAGAAGTTCAGGGTCACAGCAGAAGCGCCGGTGCTGCCTCTGTGGAACGGCAGCAGCGGAGCTGTTTTTGTCGATATTATCCTTTTCAACCCATTTCCCCAAATTTAAGCTCCCATTAAAACTGGGTTGTTGAAAGAGTCCGGCAGGATGTCATTATTCTGGAAACACAGAACGTTCTGCTCGCCGGGCCCTGCGTGTCCCGCTGCGGTTTGTTGTGTAATCTCTCAATTCTGCGTTTTATTTTACCGCTGCTGCTGCTGCCGTGCCAGCGCTGTTTTCCATCGCCGCGGATCTATTTTAATGCCAGAAAGGCCGGCGTTACACCAGCACGCTCTTGAGGAGGCTCCAAAGGTCGAGACTGGCTCGGAGGTTTTTAATAACGTCTCTTAATTCTGGATATAAGATCCAACTTACTGACTGTTTTCATGCATTTACTGGCTTTAATGGTTGCAGTCAAGGAGTGAAGAAGCAGATTTACATGCAGCTGACCTGGTTTCAATCACTTATTGAGTGTTTTACTGATGAACGTCATTGTGAGTGTCGTTGTTATCGTATCAGTGTCATCCACACTGTCTATTAGTGACCGGCGACTGAAACAGTGGCATTAATACCAATGCACAGGATTTAATACAAATATTTTACTTTATTGACAAGGCGTGGAAGGCATACTTTTAATGGAATTGTTAAATCATGAGAACGGAAACCAGGTTTTTCCTATTATTACAGTTTACATTTTGCATAAGAGCACGGAGAAACTGTAAGGCATATATAGAATCAAAAGTGCATATTCTTGTTCCTTTTTTGTTTTAGCAATATACACATTACACTATACATAAATAATTGCATTGTAAAAATGACTTAAGTATTTACATGTACAATATATTTTAATATATATAAATTTATATTAAATCTAGGTATATAAGAATAAGGATACTGGGTCCGGAAGGTCAGCCGGTGAGAGTCCGTGTGCTATCTGTGGTTATTGAGCAGCACCTCCAGCCAACACGGACAGGACGTGATGAACTGTCTGGAGTAGCAGGGACCCCATCCTTTAGCGAAGCTGATGCGAACGCTGTGGGGGTCCCAGGGCCCCTCCTGGCTCTCGGGTTTCACGCCGTGCTCCGCCATCCAGCTGGAGCGCTCATAGTCAAACACCTTGAGAGAGAAGCCCGGCATCACTCTCTTCACGCTCAGCCCTCGGGCGCTGGGCGGGTCCAGAGTGGGCGAGTGGACAAACACCGGGTGCTGGCTCCGATTGTACACCCACACGCCGTCCGGCTCCCTGCTCAGCATGATGCCGTAGCCGATTTTACTGCGGATCTGCTGCACGCTGCTGCTGTTATTGCCCCCGCCGCCGCCGCCGCCGCGGCTGTGGTGCCCGCTGCCGCCCGGGTCGTCGCGGCGCGTGTGGTAGGCGTTGGCGTGGAGCTGGCTGAGGCAGAGGCCCGTGCCTTGAGGTAGGTCGTAGAAAATGTTGAGCGAAGGATCGAAGGCGGGATACAGGCGACCCACGCGAGTGCGCTGCTCCCAGTAGGCAACGCTGCACCAGTGGGCGCGATGGCCGCTGGAAGCGGAGGAGTCGAGGGAGGTACCAGTGTCTGCGGGGAAAGAAGAACGGGAAGGTTAAAGGTCGGACTCTGACAGGAAGTCTTCCTGAAGGGAGGACAATGATGTCACCTTTTACCGTGAATGAAAATGAGGATTCCTTATAACAACGTTACGGCCGTTGTGTTTTTTTAAACCTTGAAGATCTTCATCATCTTCATCAAATGTGGCCTCGACAGGCGATGCTGAGCAGAGAGCTTCCCCCTCTGACATCCCTCAGCATCTCCTGTCCACAACACTCCTTCACGTCTGGAGTTACAGGGGAGTCGGGGGAGCAGCGGGGAGGGGAGACGGGAGGGTGGAAAGCATTCAGCTCTCTGTCAAGCTAGCGCGAGCTCGTGAACCCTCGACCCCCCCAGCCCTCATGCTATCAGCTCACATTAACTCCCACACAGAGTGATGCCATTATTTTGCTCCAGAGACTCCATTGACACACAGGATTTAAAGAGCCATGAGCCTGTGGCCCCATTCCTTTCATATTCCAGCTTGCACCCCCTCTTCATCCACCAGGGGCCAGGACAACCGCGGCCCGTCCCGTTAACAAGCTGGCTTTGCGTGAAACCATCAGCGAAATTAGGCTAGGTGAGTTGTGTTTGCACAGCGGCCATTTTCATTTCAAGAGGATGGGGTGGTCATACGGAGCGCTGGGACGAGGAGAAGTGTGAGCGTAGGTGTTTGTGTGTGTGTATGTGTGTGTGTGTGTGTGTGTGTGCGCCGAACCAAAAACTCACACACAAATGCGCTAAATGATGAGATAGGGCCTCACACAAGCACATGTAAGCACAAATTAGGCCTTCTGATCCAAACAGTGTGACTATAAAACACACACACATACACACACACACTAACAAACACAAAATTGCACTTCTCATCTGAGGCCCACGTGTGTCATTAGTGAATTCCAGGCTGGCAACTCCTGCGCTCTGGAGTTTTTACAGCTCTCCAATAAGAGAGCAGGCTGCTCAACTAACAGGGTCTCTCTCTCTCTCTCCCTCCCTCTCTGTCAGACACACACACACACACACACACACACACACACACACACACACACACACACACACACACACACACACACACACACACACACACACACACACGTAGTTTTACAAGTCATGCTCTTCCCTGTAATAAGGCAACACAAACATGTCTGGGATACATGAGGAGTCTTTACAAGCTCTTGATCAAATTAATTCCCAAGACTTAAAACAAACTGGCTTCTAAGGTTTTTGAACATTGCAAAATTAATCTTAAAACAGTGGGACAGCTTGCCATCAGTTAAATAAATGAGATATGTGACAACACCGTCAATATTTGGGACGAGGATATTACGCAAACGTTGCAGTTGTGATGTGTCTCTCTGCTTCACGCTATCTTCCATCATGTCAACAAATACCAGACTGGAGTGTTGAGCCGTGACTCGACTTGACTGGTGTGTGTTTGCTTTGGCTAATGCTACCTTTTATGCACTTTTTGCACAGCTCTTTGTGGCTGCATTGCAGGTTGCCATGGAGATGTTTCATGCTGTTCATTTATACACCCTATCTCAATTATCTCATTAGCGGTATGGACACTCGCAGCTGGTGGAGTAAGAACGATCCACCAAACTGGGTTAGAAACGAACCTGCAGTCCACTGTCCACTGGAAAAAAGAAGGTAGCTGTATTCACACACTTTAAAAAAGGTTCTCCATCGTGGTCCACTGTGGGAACCAGCTCTTGTATCATTTATTCATCTAAAAACCGCTGTAAGGACGCTGGAGACAACCCCAGTGGTTAGCAGGTGGGAGACAGACAGACCGCCAGACATGAGGGGGAATTTAGAGTCTCCAATTAACCTAATTTGCATGGATTTGGACCAAACCAGCTTTTCCAGGAGAAAACCCGTGTCGGCGTGCGAGGAACATGCAAACTCCACAAAAATGAGCCAACAGCATCCTGACTAGACTGGGACTGACTGAAGAGTTCAAAATAAACCAGTCTACCAGAGACAAACATCATTTGATTAATAAAATGATCCGACTCTCAAAGAAACTAAGAAAGTAAATCAGGACTCATGTTTTGGTTTCTCTTATCATTTCTTTGAATCTGAGTTGTGCAAACGCCGTTTTTTTTTTTTGTTTTTTTTCCCTTTTAACAAGGGAGAAATTTCCAGTCTTCAGGAAAGTGACTAAAAGTAGTTGTAAAAACATTCCATCACGATTTTCACCAGTGTTTGACAGCGCGAGTGGTACAGCATGTCATGTTTAATGTTTCTGGCACCGTCCTCGGTGTCATCCTGCTCGGCCTGGCTATCATCCAGCTGAAGGTATGAGCTTGTGTTGCAGCAAGACAGGCTGAGGAGGGAGAAGGGAGGGCGGGGGTGGGGCCAGATTCTTCAATGGAATTTTTAAAGACGGGTTCAAGCTGGAGGTTATCAGCATGTTTATGTTTGAGCGGAGGAAGTCAAAGAGCCGCGTTTTAGCGCGCGGCCTTGTAAATGTGCATGCCTGCGTCTGTACGTGAGGGCTGGCAGCAATTACCGCATCTTGCAAGCATTTAAGTCAGCCACCAGTTAAAGATTCTGTTTACCAATTAGATAAGTAGCCGTTTCATTTCAAAGTCTCTTAACGCCAGACTTATCCGAAACCTCAGCCTTGAGTAAACATGCTCGAATGGGAAAAAAGTGTGACGACATATAAAACAACTTGCTTCAAATATGACTTAATAAGGCTCAATATGTAGCAGCAATTAATGTTCAATCTTTTTTCCAGTTTTTGTCCCAACTAACCATGCTTTGAGTGTTATTTATTTTGTTTTTAATATTTTATATATTTAATTTACCACCTGACACGCAGAACTACTATTAGTTAAAAACTGAGAACAGGATATTTTTGTAAATATTGACCCCTTCATTGTGCTCCACTATGTTTCTACAGCAGCCAGTAAGGGACAAACAGGCTTAAATATCTTATAATATTAATTTATTTAAAAAAAACAAATAAATAAATGAAACAATTAAGTCAAAATCTACCTTTATGTGAACCCTGGGAGTGTGTCTGCTTTAGCTTAGCTCGACATTGAGCTGTGCTACTCGCTGTGCTAACTTTGTATGTCATCATCTAATGCAAAAATGGGATCCACCTCCTCTTCTCTGAAATCTCCCTTTATTCTGCGCAGCGGAGACTTTTCCCCAACTCACCTTAACCTGCTCGTAAAATAAGACGGGGGGAAAAAAAGGAAATAGGGGAATAAAAACAAGAGAAAGACTGTTTGATGGAGGGAGCAGGGAAGTGAGGGAGAGAAAGAGAGAGGTGGAGAAAACCTGCCAAGCATAACCAGCATCCATGGAAAAATGAAGAGAGAGAAAGAGACTGTGAGAAAGAGAAGGGGGGAGGGAGACCCTCATCTTTCATCCAGTGCCAAGGATTAGATTCCCCTCCAGTTATTAGACTCTTCCACTGCGCTGAAAGAAGTGGTTGGATTGGGAAGAGGGAGGAGGAACGTGGGGAGTGAATGCAGGACAGAGGGTAGAATTCATCCACCGACCATACTGACCGTCGTCGGCCTTCAATTTACTTTTATGATTCAAATTCCTCAAGTCTTTTGCAGCATTTTCGAAAGAGGAGAAATAAAATGAAATAATAGAGAGACAAAGAAAACACCCCCCCCTGTGTGCAAATGGTAGGGTCTGTGTCGTTTGAGACAACTATCATTACAGGGCAACTTCAATCCAGCAAGCCACATTTAAGCTGGCGTCTCGACTATCTCCACCATCAGAGGGCTGTGTTATCGCCAGACACGGGCTTTACAGTGGGCGCCCCCCAACACACGCACGCACGCACACACACACGCACACACACAGTAACACAAGTCTTGTGATAGCCTGTTACAATCTGCAAAGACATTTGTCTCTGTATAACGGCACAGAAAAACAACTCTCTCTCCCTCTCCGTTATTCTGAACTTTCAGGTCAACTACGTCAGAGGGAACACACCGCCCTTCTTCCCTGCGAAGGAGGAAGAGGGAAAGTCAACAGTTTCCTGCATTTCTCCTTTAAAGTGCCAGAAAATGTAAGGAATGTCTCGGGTTCTGCATCAATCACTGAATCCAAGACAGACTTTGATGCAACCAAGACTTCAAGTCTGCCTCGTTCCTCTCTACACCAACGAGAAAGACATTTGCACCACAGGACACAAACCGGTGTTGCTCTCTATCAGCATTCGTAGAAAATATGCAACATCCAAAGGAAAAGACTTGTCTGAAAATTCAAGTTTCTGGAAAATGTCCAGTGTTTTCTTTGACCGACCTTAAACAGCTCTGCCGCTGGAGAAGGTGAAAAGATGGGAGACTGTAATTCAAATGGCTCAACGTCGGCGTTTCCATCCTTGAAGCTGGTCGAGTCTGATTACTGCTTTTAACCTAACCAGCAAATGATTTGCGGCTGGCGCTGGAGTTGACTCACACCGCTATTCTTCCTGAGGTGTCCCAGCGTTTTCAGAATGAGGTGATTTATCGTTCTGCGTATGAAACCTCCTGACTGTTAGCGTTGGATGGTCGGAGCGACTGCGTAGCGCTCCTGTCGTTTCTGACATAATTACATTCATTCATAATTTTTTTCCCACTGGGAATGAGAGCGGCAAAGACAATCACATCACAGCCTGAAGTGGAAATGTCTTTGCAGCGAGCTGTTAAGCTGATCTGCTGACAGTTCTGGATAAGCAAGTTTTTTCTTTCTCCTTCTGACGTTTAACTCGTACGTGCACACAAGGCAACTAGACCCGAGTTCAGCCCGCGAATCGACGATCACCACCGATGATGCACCAGAATTGATAAACAGGTACAGCGGCAGCGCAAGCCGTGCACAAAAAAAGATGGCATGAACTGGGAATTGTGCCTCGGGTTCAAAACCGACCGGCCCTGGACAGGGAGAGAGAAGCAGAGCTCTGCAGTTGACAAGTCTCCCCTCCCAACACATTCCTGGACAGGCCCTCTTCCTCAACACTTCCTCCCCCCGTTCGGTCAGTCACAGGGGTCAAGTCGACAAGTCTCTTTGAGCCTCACGTGCTAGTCAGCGGCCTTAGCTCCTCACAGCTTATTTACACATGTTTATTGGTGATATTTGTCCACTTGCTCCACCACAAATGCCTACTAAACTCAGTTTGGGAAATCTCTCTGGATTTTGTTGACTGGTTGGCACAGACGCCTCATAGAAAGAGTCTTCAAGTCCAGTTTGGCTCTCTCTGTGTGGGGTTTACTTTATGTTCTGCCCGTGCCTGCGTGGGTTTTCTCCAAAGCCCTCAGTTTCCTCCCACAGTCCAAAAACATGCACTTTGGTGAATGCTGCGTGTGTCCTGTGATTGACTGGTGACCTGCCCAGGGGTGTATTCCTGCCTCATCCCCTGAGAGCCTGAATAACAAAAATGGAGGGATGAAAATCCACACACATGCTGTAACATCACGCAGCGTACAGACGGTAGCTGATGCACCTGTTGTCATCCGCTCTGCACGCGCCACATTTGAAACATCAGCTACATCGATGTTCCCACAAGCACTGCAACGGGCTCAACTGGAATTTTAGTAACTCTGAAGGTCTGTTACCAATCAGCCCATTTATTATTTGGTTTATCAGAGCTTCTATGCAGAAAAGAACGGCCCTGTCCAGCTGGAAATGATCATTTGCATATGGTAAGAGAGGCTACAAAAGCTGCTGGTGAAAGATGGAACACATCTGACCTGTGGGATCAGCGCTAGTGGCAACTCTTTCCACTTGATTCTCAGGATTCTGGTTGGTTGACTGGACAAAATAGTGATTAGTGCAGCTCGTCCCCATGAAAGTGCTCGTTAGATCACATTTGTGCATGGCTTTAAATGAACTGCACCTGCGCCGTGACCAGTGACTCACCTTCAGGTCGACACCAGTGACACCAGTGAGGTCGACAATGGTTAACGGGCCAGTTTAAGTTATCAGGTTATGTTGTCTCCCTCAATAAACGTGTCATCTAATTGTCTCATCATTCAAAACCGACTCAAAAAACTAACATTATTTACACACCTCTCACTTAAATGAGGACATCTGTCTTGTTATCTAAGGACTGGTACACATGTAGATGGGAACCTGTCCTCAGCATATTCTCTTTTTTTCTCTCAATGGTTTCCTTCAGGCCAACAACCAGTTTAGTTCAGGTTCATCCAAATGTTCAGATGGAGACTATGAATTAGTTCATCACAGTGACCTTAAACCGTTGACCAACAAAGTTTAAATAGTTCCTCCTTGAGGACAACTGAGAGCTTCAAAACATTCCATTCTCACACACAGACAAACACACATACACACACTCACACAAACTGACTCATCAACAGCTACATCGCCAGCAAAAAAAAAAAAGCTATTTCTGTCAAAAGGCATTACAGCATTATTACACCATTAATTTGGTACTGCAACCAGGACGCAGAGCCCAGCGACATTTTCCAACGTCGGAGAGAGCCGGAGTCTGTCGACATCTGCAAAGAATCTTTAGGTTCAGCAGCATGGCAGGATTCCATTAAAAGCCAAATTGCGAGTTGGCAAAAACTCTGAGGGAACAACGGAAAGCCACAGCCAGTCCTGTAATTTAAACCTTATTTTAAATTGTGATGGCCTGACAACATGGACTCAAAGAGCGGGGGTGAGGAGCAGGGTGAGAGAGGCAGAAAAGAGTTAGAAAGGGATTAAAAACGTGTCTAAAACACCCCTTAAAATAAAAAAAGGTACCTGTCTCAACCATCTTCAGCTATTTTGTCAAGATTTTGCAGGTCCTGTCTGGTCTACGTACCTCCATTTTTACAATTTAACGTCTTTTCAGCCAGGAATTCTTCAGTTCTTACTTTTTTCACATCATTTGCTTGCATGTAATCACTGAGTTGTATCGCCAGAACTACAACAGCCGAACAAAAAAGGCAGCATGGCCGTGCAGCATCACTCTATACTTCATTTTGTGCTTTTTCGGTTACGTGAGATCCGACTGTTATTGTGTCGGTCTTCACAAAAATGACAAACTGTGTTCCACAGGGGATGCAGGAAGGTCACTGAGGTGGACGACGGACAAAGACGTCACGTCCACAGTCCTGTCTGTGGTCAGAGCAGAACGCTGGGCTCTTCTTGTTTTACTGATTAAATTTACTGCAGAGGTTTTCTGTATCAAGGCCACAATCTTCCCTCAACTTTCAACAATGAGCTGGCAGCGACTAATCCATTCAAATCTGGATATTGCAAATCTGGATATTTACAAATACAAATCAGTGAATTTGCTAAGAGCTTGTCAAAACAGCACTGATTTTATTGCAAAAATCCTTAAAAACAAATAAATAAGGTCACTGTTGGAGCTGCGCCTGTTCGCCCTTCTCATAGTGAAAAAAAAAAAAAGCCGTGGTGGAAAATATGTGAGGAAATGGCAAATGGGCCAGCACTTGATGTTGAATTCCATAGTCTAATGTGTCTCAGTCAGGCATAGGAGCAAGTGTTGTACACGTGCCAGCAAACAGGCTGAGGTTCAGGTCACCGAGAGGACCCGTCCAGACTTAGAAAGGCAGAATCTCCCTGAACACACCGTCATCTGTGTTCACGCTTCGTCTTTGTCTCATTTTTTCACGTCTGCAGACTTTCACTGAAATGGAGTTGCTACGTATAATAGGCTTTATGACGCAAATCTTCACCTAAACCTCAGCAGATCATTTACTAAAGCGTGTCCAGCAAAGTCAACATGGAGTGACCTGGACAGCCTCACGCTCTCGGGACCAAAACTCTGTAAAGCAGCGCAAACTCTTAAAACTGTCCTCCAAGAATGTCAGCTCAGACCCTCGTTTCTTAAGTATTAGGGGCGATATGCTCAAACACGTATCAAATGTCACTCTCCAGAGCCCGAACCCCTGATTCTCCTCCCACCTCTTTCACTCCGAGACCCTTCTCCCCCTCACCTTTCCAATTTCCCAACATTCCTGGGCCGTGCCCCATCAGTCAAAGGGCCAATTCATGGGGTTAATGCTGCAGCGAGTGCAGACAGGGCTTGGAGGCAGGATGTTTGGCCGATACCTTGCTCTGCTTAAGCAAACAAGCCACCAAAATATGATTACAGAGGGCAGAAGGATCCTACCTCAGTGCATCCAGGCCACACTAATGTCCACTAAGTGTCATTGCTTTACTTGTTTCCACATGTTTCAAAGGCAAAGGCTAACGACAACAAGGTGGGCGGATGCTTGACAGGTACTGTATATGTAGTAACATCCGACAGGAACATCTCTTGCTTTTTGGTTTTGTCTCTGTGTGGATATTTAGGACGTTTTCCTTAATATTCACAATTCACACACATCCACCACTACACATGTGGTCTAGAGCAAACACGGCACGATCAAACTGCAGATGTTTGACTTGAATTGAAAGGGTGTCACAGGCACCAGGCCTCTACCGCCCTTCTCCTCCAGCCGCTGCCTGTTTGCAACTCTGCATTTTCAGTTTGGTGTTTGATACCTGAGGAGCTGCCCTGTTGTGTGAGATCATTTGGCTGAATTGGAGAATACGAAATGTGTGTTTGTGTGTTTTGCCCCAGTCAACGTGGAGAAGATCAGGTCACCACTCTGTATATTTGGACATTCTTTAAAGGAGCAATTGACAAAGTAATCCTGACACTGACTTCTAACAGGCTGACATCAATGAAGGTTAAAAAAAGGCAGAACATCAATTCTCCCTGTAGCAAATCGCGTGATTAGTGGGTATGTTTTGTTGTGTGCGTGTGTTTTTGTCCCGATAGAACCCCTATGTGACTCCTCTGAGACGATCTTATCGCCGAGTCAGAGACAAATTCCTCTCTCTCCGCCTCCTGTCACACACACACACAAACCCACACATGCACAGAGGGACGATCCCAAACTGATATAAGACTCCTAAAATTCCAGTAGAATTTCCCTTTTTCAAGACAGGGTTGTGGTTTTAAAAGTACCTCAACTGATCGAATGATAAAAGAGCTGAGGGCAAAGGTATGTATGGACCACACCCAGCTGCAGCTTTTTTTCCCCTTTAAACAAGATAATATAGCTGCTTTCTAAGGAGAATATTTTTTTGAAAAGATACCAAAGTGCTGCAGAGCAAGTTCAGCTCTTTATTTTAAATAAAACATCCCAGGCTTTAGATGATGTGCCAAAGGATCACCTGCACGAAAAAAGATCCATTCACTCTTTTGACAGATTGAACACACATCAATGGCTTTTTTTTTAAGGTGCAGAAAATTCTTTGATCCGACCGCCATGTTGGGTTTATCCCCAACTATTGTGTCAGCTGTAACTCGAATAAAGGACTCATAACCTGCAAAACTTGGTGACAAAAGCTCCATGCAGATCTTCTTCCTCCTCACGCTCTTGGCCTGTGCTCCAGTTCTTGGCTCCAGTGTTCTGGCGTGGGGGGCAGGGGATCAGAGACCACACACACACACACACACACACACACACACACACACACACACACACACACACACACACACACACACACACACACACACACACACACACACACACACACACGCACTCTCCACACCTCATCTTGTAACATCTTGGGAGCAAGTGACCGTATTTCGGAATGTCGTGAAAAAAAAACAAGAGTAATCTCCGTCTCTCGCTGCTCTGATTAAACACAGATCAAAATCAAAACAAACTTGTGGTTTTGGGGGAGAAGACAGGATTATTTCACTTTTTCAAACCACACTAAGCTTCAAAATACTGTTTAATGAAATGATGCTGTCAGCCTTTAGCTAAAGACACAGTCAGTGTCGCCTCAACGGTGAAGTGGCGATAAACCAAGTCTGAGTATGTTATACATTATTGTTTCAAACTGAAAGTATAACTTCCGGCTGTACTGGGACTCAAAAATGAGTACAAAGAGGTTACAATATACAGTATGTCTGCATCATTTCTGGTCAAAATGCTCAAAGGTATGCGCCTGCAGGGACGTCCTGTGCACTTGTAAAGTGCACAAACCATCCAGAAAAAGTTTAAATGTGAACTTTGGGGGGGCAGCAGATTTACCCACCCACAGCACCTCGCCGGTGAACCTGGCGAGGTTCGATGGAGGGTGGGTGGGGGGATTGAGGGCTTCACCTAATGTCGCGAGGACCTCTCCACCAGACCCCGGCAAGTAAACAAATAAAGCTCCAGTTTCATCATCTAGAGGGGGCTGTTTCCTGTCCAAACGTGGCGTTCAGCCCCCCCCACTCTCCACATATATACTCACGCACACAAAACTCTACACCGCTGCCTCAACACAGCTCCCCCGCCACCCCCCCCCACCAAAATGCCAGCCTCTTTCCACTGCTCAATTGCCGAGAGGAATGGAGGGATTTGAGGGAAGAAAGAGGGGGATGGGTGGTTGTTGAGGCAAAGGGGATCGGGAGTATGCACGGGGATCTTATTGCAGCTTCATCCCAGTGAAATATTTCGCTATGGTGAAAGTGCAGGGGGAGAGAGTGAGAACGAAAGGTTATACCGCCGTGGCATCCATAGCAAGAGACCCCTAAATCCCAGCAGAGACCGACACGCACCACTGACAATAGCAGCTCTATGCAGGGACTTTTTTTTTTTGTAAATAGGATGAGAATCACAAAATACCGGGAAGAGTAACTGATCCTTTTCCAGACCATTGGAGGTGTGTGGGGGTCAGAGGGCATGCGAAGGTGAAAAAACCGGGTTGCTTCTAAACTTCTGATCAAACTCCAGCAGATTTTCTCCAACACACTCCAAAATACTGTTCACAGTGCTCGCGTGCACGGCAGCAGAAGCTCACCTGTGTAGTCTCTTGGCGTGATGTGAGGTGCACTGGGGGGGAGGGGGGGTGCCGGTTCAGCGTAAGGCCGACTTGACTCTAAACGTGAGGAAAAAGCAGAAACAGGCACGAGAGTTCAGTGTATCCATCAACAAAGGTTCCCGATGAGGACAGCCTAAAAATAAATATTCTGTGTATACGCTTCAATTCAATCTAAATAAAACAGGCAGTTGCCTCAGTACAGAGCTCCCCGCTGCAGAGCAGACTGGTTACACACCATTATCTACTGGAGATGGGATCGTTTCTGTTTCCACTCTAAAAATGTCCAAATGACACAGTCACACACTGGTTTTGCTATGTGGTAGACGTTTTTCCAAACTCACCCAGTGGCTTGTGTTCATCTGAACAGGACAGAGTGTATGGGGGAGGGGGTGATTCTGGAAATGCAACAGAAAGTAGGGTCCAGTTAAAGGCTGCCTGGCTTTGCTGGATTAACTAAGCACTGACACCAACGTCAGTATTCAACAGGTAGAACTTGTAAACGCTGCGCTGCAAAGATGATTAAACCTGCATTCCACAATGCAATAAAAAAATTAACTTAAATAACTTATGGTTATACTGTAAATTGGGTTTGACATCAGTGCAGTGTGTTTTAAACAAAGAAACACTTGGCTCTGAGAAGAAAGACGTTAAATATCTTAAAATAATTCAGCTAAATTTCATTTTTAACCACTTTCCCGAGTTAATTTTTAGTGTTTGTTCATCAGCATGTCCCACATCCTTATTAAGGCATTTCTGTTCACTCTCCTGCTGACTTTTGCGAGCTGTGAGTGGAGCAAAGCGGCTGCTCCGACAGTCGCTGCCGTCCACAGTGGACGCGGATCTGCGGCTGCGGTCCCTTTAAGAGCGGAGCCAGTAATTGCTGGAGTCCTCAGTCAGATACCCAGCGAGTCAGTCTGGCGCCAGGGCTATGCAAACTGTATATTATCGGCACTCCTTCACCTAAATAACAAGAGGAGGACCTCCTTGTCAGAGGAAAAAAAAAAAAGAAAAAAGAAAGAGCATAAGTGCAACTTGAGCGCTACCTTCAACTGGATGATGTGGAAAGCAGCAAAAGTTTTCAGCCAGTTTAAAGTGGAGTTCAGGAAATGTTTTAAACCAGGAGTGCGGGCAGTCAAAGATGAGAAAAGAGTCGGTGGCCGTCATTCGCAGGAGTTTTCCGCGCTGCTTTTTGCGCTTTAAAGTTTAGAATGGGAACGCGTCGTAATTAGTTAACACGCCCGCGAGAGTGAGTCATTGCTGCATTTCTGGGGGAAATAGTTTCAAGTGTGTGCTCTTTTATGTCATTTGCAAGTTTCCTAAAGCTCTGATTGTGGTGCAAAATGCGCCCAAAATGCAACTTTAGCTAAACAACATATTTCTAAGACAATGGTATTGATGTCTTGGCTGTGGTGTACTGGAAGCTCTCATTTGGAGGCGGAACGTCCAGGAAAAGTCAGTATTTCACTTTTATGGGATACACCTATTCTCTGAAAGACCCTCTGGCTGAAATGGTCCCCAGGACTTCAGAAATGAGACCCATATGGGCTCATGTGAACGTGTGGAGAGTCGATGCGCACCCACAGCCCGCCCACCAATCACCCCCCCCCCCNNNNCCCCCCCCCCCCCCCCCCCCCCCCCCCCCCCGGTGCTGACGTCCTTACCTGGCCCACATAAGCGACTGTAGTGATACGGATTGCAGCACACGTTCGTGTTGTCCACTGTTCCGAAGCTCCGGCAGTGGCACAGCGGCTTGAGCCTGGCAGAGACCGGCAGGTCGCTCCATCGGTACATCTTACACAGGAGATACTGCGGCGATACCTGACGGGCACCGAGCCGCAGCTCGGTGTTCGTCACCATGACGCACTCACTGGACCCTTTGGTCTCTATAGTCCTCGCCAAAGCTTCCAGGTTTCCCTCTTTGAGTCTTTTCAAAAAAGCGTGAGCCGTGCTCGCGAGGTCCTCCTCACGACCCCCCTGCCTTGATGCGCACTGACATGGCTCCCCTGCGTCTTTTCTTGAGGCACAATAAGGGCTGCGAGGTCTGAGATCCCACTCCCCAAACAAACAACACGTCACCGTCCTACTGTCTCCATCCTGTCCCCGCTGAGACCCTCTGTGCTCCGGGGCGCACATGGCACCGCGGTCATCCTCGGTCGGCTCCTCTTCCTCTCTCTCCGCGCTCTCCGTCAGGTCCCCAGCGTCTCCGGTCAGTCCCGGAGCCGGGTCGGTGTGCGTCACCGACCGCGGCTCGTGTCTGTGGAGCTTCCCTGAGTGTCTGTCACAGTGACTTTTCCGTCCTCCCTCACCTCGCCTGCTTCCATCGCTCTCGGTGACCAGACGGCTTCTCCAGAGGCGCCGTACAAGACCTGAGCGTCTCGACTTGAACATACGACAACCTTGACAGTTTTGGATGCGTCCCGCGGGTCCCGTCCGGGTCCCGGGAGATGCCACATCGATTTACACTCGTCACGCAAGACCCGGAGTTGGAGCACGGTGCGCGCAACATGCGCAGCCGGTGGTTGCCGTTGTCGGGCTCTTTCGCAGCATTAGAGTGAATACTCACTGGTGCGCCGCGTTAAACATCTCGGAACTGCTGGGAGAAGAAGGCTGCACGCAGTCACTGCCCAGTGACCCTCTGTCGCCAACTCAATTAAGCTGCAACTTTTGCCAACCCTCCCACAAAGCCTGCAGCTCCCCAAGACCCTGGAGATCCGGCACACAATCCGCAACGCATAGTTAGACCCCACAAGAAGCTGTATCAGTTTACAGCAACAAAAGGAGCATCAAAAGGAGCATCGAAGATACCATTCCAAAAGTTTGCAGAAAGTTTCCTTCCTTGTAAAAAAAAAAAAGTCTTCCGATTCCGAATTAAAGCAGCAGTGGGATCCCAGTGAGGAGTGTGACCGCGGCGGGGGCAGTAATCCCGCTGCAGACACGGATGAACGGGGTCTCCAGCGTAAAAGTCCGGGACGGATTCCGTGCTGAC
Organism: Arothron firmamentum; assembly: GCA_016586285.1. NCBI lineage: Eukaryota > Metazoa > Chordata > Actinopteri > Tetraodontiformes > Tetraodontidae > Arothron > Arothron firmamentum. Next base: position 168,539 of record BJFM01000059.1, read on the forward strand.
AAGTTGTTTTAAAGAGAGCTGGAATTACTCCACTCTCCACTCCCCTGCAAGCCCTTTTCGCACGACCACGCACGAGTACGCACTCACAAACACCCACAGTCCCCTGCGCACACACGCGCCCCTGCGCGCACGCGGTCATGGTAAAGCCGTACAGAATGAACGCGGTGCCGATTTTCAAAATAAAACTAGTAGTTTCGGCACGAGCCGGTTTCAGCCACGTGAAAAGAGCTTTTTAAAAGGTCAGTTCGAGATTCAAAAAAGCGATAAGCAATGAGTCCGTTATGAAGTGCATCAGTGACGTTGCTAAGAAACATTTTTAAATATGTGGAATTATTATGACTTTGAAATTCTACCTTTATTTTGAAACTAAAGTGACAGATTCGTGCATGTAATTCTGTCTAAATTGACTCTCTCTCTCTCTCTCTCTCTCTCTCTCTCTCTCTCTCTCTCTCTCCCTCTCTCCCTCTCTCTCTTTCCTCTCTCTCTCTCTCGGGGCCCCAGAGGAAAGCTCTGGAGCCATTGGTTGATTCCCGCCATCATGTGCCAGTCTAGACACTTTGGCGGCTGGGAGCCGCACTGATTGTTGCGCAAACACGGTTTCAAGTTTCTCAACTCTTAAAGACGCAACATCCTGCTCTGCTGCTGCTGTGTTCACTGCCATCACACACGTCTCCGAATATATATATATATTAAAAAAAAGAAAAAAAGAAAAGAAAGAAAGATAAAAGAAGAAGATAATAATTAAGATCTTCATTTTTATAAAAGGTCATGCAGTTGAAGCAACAACTATAATTCATTTTTAATACCCACACCATAAAAAAAATCTGTTTCCACATATATTTTATTGTTTAAGTTCGAGTATATCTGCATTAACATAATCATCAATCAAAAATGTTTGAGTTAAGTTTTAAATTGATGTGCAAAAATTTTATTTTTAACATATTCAGTGGGATTTCTTTTGTTTTCCACATTGACTAGATAGATAGATAGATAGATAGATAGATAGATAGATAGATGGATAGATAGATAGATAGATACTTTATTGATCTCCAAGAGAAATTCCCATTATACACACTAGTAGTCCACATTCTATACTCGTAAATCCTGCTACCTGGGTAACATCTGTAACTGTTTAAAATTAAATTTTAAAAAGCTGTCCAGCTCTCAGGCATCAAAGATGCACTCAGAGGAAGTTACTATTGAGTGCGTTAATTTAATTTACTAAATTTAAGTTACTATTGAGTGCGTTAATTTGCAGTATAAATGAAGATTTGAAGATTCTGAAGATACAGACAGAGATTAGAGCCATAACGGCCATATTTTGAGACAGGCAACATTAGAAACAGAGAAGCTCAGGGGTGGATCAGGGTTTCCCCAGTGGCATCAGGCCAGTTCTACCACCATCCATCTCTCTCTACTGCCCCACTGAGACTTTTAACAACTCTGCAAAACTCACTTGGAATAGAAGTCAGACACATGTGCTTCTTGTGCTTCTTGGAGTAAAGTTTGCATTGAGGATTAGAAGTGTCAACCCTGCATGTTCGTGACAGCAGACACACTGCAGTGTTTGTGTGCTGCAGCAGGACTGGTGATTAGAAACTCTACTGGAACATGAACGAGACAACCAGGCTGACCAAGGAGAATCGAGTTACCATGACCGTGTGTGTGTGTGTGTGTGTGTGTGTGTGTGTGTGTGTGTGTGTGTGTTGTAGGGAAAGGGGTTGGGTAATACATTATGCCTTTAAAAGTCCTCACAAAGATAGAAGTATAAGGATCTGTGTGAGTTTGTGTGTGTGTGTGTGTGTGTGTGTGTGTGTGTGTGTGTGTGTGTGTGGTCACAGAGGGGTACTCACTGGGCACCTGTTCAAAATATGTTCTCCTGTGTAACTCAATCAGATGGAAAGAGAGATGTGTTTTGAAAGAGTTTTGACCAGAGTTCAACATTTCAGGGGAGTTAACGCCATCAGACTCACAAACATGGTAATATTAATATAAATAACATCAACAATAATAATAACAAGGTAGCTGAAGCTTATTCCTGAGCTTCCAAATCAAATTTATGCAGAAACCAGACTAAATAAGTCTAAAACAAATACACACAGATTAAAAAAAGTGAAATAAACTGCTTTTCCACTGAGCTGGTTTAATGCTGGGGAGAGCACTAAAATAACTGTCCAACTATACCATCTCAAGTGGGAATTCTGGGATTGACTCCAGGAACAAGAGATGGGTTACAGGGAGTAGACGGTTTATAACTGTACCTCCCTGCACACCTTTTTAAAGTGCCCCTTGGGAGATTAAAAAAAAAAAAGTGTTAGACTGGTTGGACTTAATTAGTGTTAACAAAGACAAAAAAAAGAAAAAGAAAGAGAAGGCAGAGAGCATTAATCAAATGTGAGCAGCCTATTGCTCAACACTCGCGAGGCACGCCTGCATTACCGTGACAACAGCAGGAATACTTCTGGTAAGTCATAAAATGCATTAAAGCTGGTGATAATGAAGTTCACATAAGGCAGGGCAGATGTAGAGAGGGTGATAATAAAACGGCAACATCAAAAGGCCCAGCCCAAAGGAGAATATAGCAGTTATTAATGTGCGTCAGACAAGATGGCATTAATATTCCCTCCTTATCTCATTTCAATCATCTGGCACGTCCTGCATGGATTCAAGTACCAATAAAGTTTTAATGGCATGTTAATGTAATAACTTTCACGTGACTTGGCCAGAGAGAACTTTACTGTGTCCCCTGACAGTCCATGATTTGTATGCTTACATGGCTTAATTGTCGTGTTCAAGCAAAGACAACAATCAAGTTTTATTCTAGTCTGTCTGTGATAAAGATCATCATCAAGGCTAATGTGCCAAAGATGGTTTATAACTTCAGGAGGTGTAATGAACTGGGGTGTATTAAAGGGCCAAACCTGGAACTCTGGCCAGTTAGGTCTGATCTGTTCTGATCCATAAGTTGGAAGTGTTTTACACTCATACACCATTTCTGTCTGAAACAGAGAGACGGGCGTGAAGCTACTCACCCCCACAGGAAGACCAAAATATATCAGGCTTTGCCCGTATTTGCTAATATTACTTTTTACTGAATCTGTGGGTCTGTGCTCTTAAGCTATTTGTGAAGAGTGAAGCTGCTGTTTAAATTGCTTGAAGTGCATCAAAAAGGCGCCAGGTTTATTGGATCCATGCTAGAAATTCCAGCAAAAACAGCCAAAAACTTGGACAAAAAAGCCCACAAGATAAACAGCCCCTCTCATTGAATTTAGACCAACAATTGTTTCTGGCGCCATATAAACATGTTGCGTGTGAGGTGATAAGCTGTGTGTGTGTGTGTGTGTGTGTGTGTGTGTGTGTGTGTGTGTGTGTG
>BJFM01000059.1:171974-188841 GCA_016586285.1 Arothron firmamentum
TGTGTGTGTGTGTGTGTGTGTGTGTGTGTGTGTGTGTGTGTTTTGTTGGGAAAAGGTAGGTGGTGGTGTGTAAAGGTTGGTGGGAGTGTAGACAGGGTGTCCGGCACCAAACCACCTCCTAAAATAAACTCAGCCCCTGTGTGTCTCTCTGTATGTCCAGTTGCAGACCTGTGGGCTCCAAAAGCTCCAGCAACGGCAGCAGCAGCAGCAGAGACGAGTCTGGGGCCAAGCAACCAGTTACAGGAATAACATGTCATCAGCTTCATCACTCCCTTAATGACTCTCCTCTGGACCAGAGACATGGCAGACACTGCCCCACCAAGGCGGCAGTCCTTTCTGCCCTCCTGCACGCACACACACACACGCACACACACACACACACACATATGCACGCACGTACAAAAAACATTCATGACCAACACTTGGAGGCCCTGTAATGAAAACATGCAGAGGTGCCGGAGATAATGTCGCTGGAGCCAAGCCATCCTGCACTCTTACATGCTAATAGAGATATTCTCAAAAGGAACATTTTCCTGTATGTTTTGGCCTGTTTTGGCCTCTAAAGGGAGCACAAAATGTATACTGAAGGTCTTCAAAAAGCAAAAACAGTCCTGTTTTTTTGATTAAATGTGTACTGAAATACTAATAACTTTACCACATGATAATTGTTGCAACCCAGCTCACATGTCAACAACACAACACCCCCCTCCACCTTTAAACAAGTCCCCCCCTCCACTCATGAAGCTGACAACTAAAGTTATTTTTGTGAAGAGTATTTTTTAATTCAAGACAAAATCAAACGTTGAAATTAATTGACGCCGCGAGGTCTCGCCCCCTGGTGGCCAACGTTGGAAATGAAATGTTGAAAAAACGATATTAGTTCTGGGTGTCATGATGTTTAGCACCGGAAGAATGATGCTACAGTTATGATTTAAACAGCTACAGTATTAACTGCTGATGACATTAATGTGCATCACCTGACCTTCAAGAAGCAGACTGCAAATGACTGAAACGTTAAGTAGAGTACAAAACTCTCTGCACAGCTGGCAGCAATGTCGATGCACACAGTGCTGTGAGAAAATCAGGAAAAGAAAACTTTTCCTTTTCCAGTTGACATTAACATTGCTGTCAGCCGACTTAGGTCACTTCCAGTACAGCTCCTTCTGGCAGTGCAAATGCCATCAGAAAAAGGTGAAAATTAGCTCTCACGGGAATTTCCACATGAATAATTTCCATGGCTATTCTGTAGGATCTGGATACTGGAGAGACCTTTCAATTTCTTGCAGGCAGATAAGAATATTAAGAGCAGATTTTTGCAGGCCTGCTTAACAAGAGTTCTTACACTAAACAAAACACATGACTTTATTTTTCATTTTATAGCAGAGTTTTAAATCAAATAATCTGCATCCAGGCGAATGTTTGGCTCTGTTACTGCTTCCTACTTTTATTGCAGTAAATACTTTAAACTTGCACAAAAACGCAGCAGGCAGCAGTAAATACACTGAAGACCAACTGATCGCTGTGATTCAAGAAAAGCCAGTTTTCCCTTAATGACTGTCAAATTATTGCCTCTCACACATCCGTGGAACTTATTAGCTACTTGGCTGTCATTTTTTAGTCTTGGCAGTGTGTTCCACGTCCAGTCAGACTTGGCCAAAATACGCAACAAAAACCAACACAGCAGGCCGGCTTTGTCCAAACAGAACAGAACAGCGAGTGATGAATTTTAAAATGGCAGCATCATGTGGCTGTTGCTGCAGCTCAGAAACAAAAGCGTGAATGTGAACAGCCACCAGCGTCAACACAAGTGTTCAATCGCGTTTGGAAACCAGAGATAATCCACTGGCTGGGCTCCAGTTATATCTGCATACAGGGTAGGTTAACTTAAAAATCAAGGCAAAGTCAAATTCACTGTGCCTTTCGCTTTTTTTAAAGTTTAAATAAAAGAACAACAACAAAATCAGATAGCCGCTGCTAAGCAGCGCTAACCACTGCTGTGTAGATGTAGACATGTGTACCATCAATCTTCCTAATCAAACTCAGATATTAGCAGAAGTCATGAAATTGGCTGAACTCCCTTCCTTGTCAACAGTTCTCGAATCAGCACACACCCATCCTCGTCGGCTGGACCTCTGGCACCAGAGAGGCTGTAATCAAGTCTCACTCTGCCCTCTCACACTTCAACTCCAATGCTCCACCGTTCCACTGAAACTGAGCTCAACCACCCTTTCAATTAACTTCCATTGCAGTTGTTTCTTTTTTTCAGAGGCCCTCAGATTTATTTTCTTTCTTTGGGTCTTTCTCTCACGCTCGCCACAGTCCGCTGGCTGCACTGCTTAACTCGTAAATCAGCGTTCTCTGCCTCTCTGCTCTGACAGCTTCACAAACTAATGGAGAGCACTTTATGACACGACGCAGGGGCTTCCTGGAAATAACTATTCATCTAGATTTTCATAATAGGTCTAATAGTCTGAGGTGGTAGATACCAACTAGACGGACTTAAGATGCAGCGATGATTGTAGTTCCCTGATTAGCTAGCTATAAAAAAACAGATATTCCTTCCTATACTTGGGTCAAGCACAATAGTCTGATTAACTGACCAGAGCGAGCCATATCATAAATCTTTTTAACAGTTCATGTGAACTTATGGGTCAGTGAACGCCTCGCTCCTTCTGATGAAAGATCCTGTTCATAACACCCTTCCTTTATAAATCTGCCAGTTGCAAAGGCTTAAGAAAGGCTTAACAATTAAAATAACATTTAATAATCGTTTATAGGAGCTCTCTGAATGTGTGGGACTGTTTCTATTAAATACTGGCGAGGCCAAACAGGAAAAATAGCCCACACATCCTCAGTTGATATACTTTAGATGATTTTTTTTCATTATAATCAAAGCTAAAAACACAGTTTGTTGCATCAGGCTGATAAACAATCAGTCCTGTAGCTCCTCCAGAAGTACCAGAATTATACGCCAAAACCAACAGAAAGGCCAAAGGTGGTAGGACATGATATTTGCAAGTTTGTTTACTTTCACAGTATTGTATTTTGTTTAGACTTCCATTGGGGGAAACTGTATCTCAGAAAATGAGGAAGGAAATAGGATGAAAACAAAGGAAGAGGAAAGGAACCCAGTGTGATGGAGCCCGCAGCGACCTGGTCCAGGTTGACTAGGCGACACGGGGACGGTGGCACCACCGCCGCCCTGAGAAGGCTTTCTTTATTTAATTTAAGTGAAAGCACAAACGTCCAAAGCAGATCATGAGTGGAGGGGGGGACTTATTTAAAGGTGGAGGGGGGTGTTGTGTTGTTCGTAAGAGAACAAAAGCTCAAAGCCTAATTTGAACAGGAAGCTGTGGTTCACCATTGGCGCCTCCATCCAAGGCCACCAGGGTGGCACCGCTGGCTGCTGTGATTCATGCGCCTAATGAATGAGCCGCACAGAAAAGCAGGCAACACTGTTACATTAAGAAATTTTTTTAAAAAGTTTTTATAGTTTTGATGACAAAAGAAAGAAAGACTTTCTTCTGACATCGCACCGTATCAACTTCTTCCCTTAGCGCGGTTGCTCCAGTCGAGGCTTTGTTTTGAAATATTTACCAACTTTTCTTCCATCTCACAGAAGCATTTTTCATAAGTGGTATTTTATTTCATAACTTCACCCACAAAAGTCTCATTTAGCCAGGCAAGACAAACATAAAAGGCATTTTCCTCCCTTGTGTTTGTTTTAATTTTTGATTTGATGAGACTATAATGCCACGTTTATATTACGCACTTTGTATTTTGTCACATAATCGTACATTTCATGATGCTTTATTTATTTATCCAATATCGAATTTGCTGGGTCTCCATAGCAATCAAGGATTAAACCCTATAAGCTTTGCTTCCAAATAGCTGGTTGCCGTGTTTACACGCTGACTCCTGCAGAACAGCTTCACCAACGGACGCTCGGCCTGAGAACGTTGTGACCTCGCAACTGACGCCTCCACCCAAATACGCCTAATTCAGCTCCAGTGAAGTGTGCTGCTGAGGTACCCTACATACATCACGTTACATGCCTGCACAGTTCATTCTCGTCATTCCTCCGGACATGGCCAGTTATTCACTCACATTCCTACACGCACGCTCAATTATTTATGATCAATTTAGCTACAGAAGAGACCATTTATCAGCAACCTGACATTTATGTCTGTCACCTGATTGGCCGGTTTGCCCGTGAATGTCTCCGGATGCATGTGCATGACGATCACTACATGTAGATGATGATTTCCCAAATCCAGAATAACACGAGGGTAATTTTCACAATCTCTGACAGGGGACGCTGGGTGAACAGAGAGTTCACGACCTTCCCAGTGACGGTTTGGCTGACGAACAGCGAGCAAATCAACAGAGTCCAAACTGAGCGTGATGACTGAAACAAACCGTGAGATTGTCAGGATGTTTAAGCCGTGATGCAGGCTTAAACATCCTGACTTACGGCTGATTTCAGGTCAGCTGTAACAGTTTTTATTTTTAAATCTGCTTCAAACATCACATTTAGAGCAGACCGACACAACAGCGTTTTCTCCTTCTACTTTCTGGCTGGTACCTTCAGGTCTGTGCAGCACAACCCAAAGGTCACTGCTCGGAATGTCGTGATTGTGCGTCTTAATCATCAGGCTGGACTTCCAGGACGGCCGCCGGCCTTGTCTGTTATTTTTGTGTTATCTTTGTTCTGCTGCAGAGCTGCTACTTCCCAGATACACTAGGAAGTACTTTTTAATTACAGATTCTCATGGATCACATTTGGTCATCTTATTTATTTAAATTACTCAATGATTTTAGTTCATAGCAACAACAGTATCAACAATAAAAATATTATGTACTGAGGGAAAAAAAGCAACCAGAAACGATAATTCTGACCCCACCTAGGTCTTCTACCAAACACCCTGAGTTTTGTGTTTGCACAGCCAAGGTCTACCATTGAAGGGGACACACTCCGCACCGTGTTTCATTCTTTCTCTCTAACTTCAAAGCGAGTGAGAGCCCTGGGGTCAGGGGTCAAAGGCTCGCCCGTTGCCCAAACGCCCCCATATTTCCTGTTTTGTCTGGTTCTGAAGTTTAAAAGGACCTGAAACGTGAAGGCCATGTTCTGCTGGAGCCACTCAGACAGAAGAGGCAACTTCTGCTGATTCTTTACCCATTTTCTGTTTGGGCTAGTGTTGATTGGGCATTTGATTTACTCTTAAAAAAAATAGTCTCAACACACAGTCCTGATTCCTGTTCTGAATATTCTTAATCATCAGGCACTCTCTGGTGAGCTGTAAGTTACTGATGAATCTACCTCTCTATTGAAAAGCAATGACGATTTCTTAGCATTACAGGGAAAATGTAGCATCTGTATTTTTTTTTAAATGTGTATTATTCTCTGAGCCAGGCTGACGCCTTAAATAAGAATTTTCTTACAAAATAATTTACTGAGATAAACAAAGTTCCTCCATATGTGAGTTTTTGATTGGTTTGGGGGTGACATGCAAGTGTGCCTCCCCAGTGCTAAATTACACTCCAGCGTGGTCCCTCTCAGAGCCCACATCTGGGATTGGCCCTGACAACTGGATGCCGCGCTGCTTTAATTTTGGTTACTTTGTTTATAACCCTATAATAGAGACAGTAAAGGACCACAGGGCTGGATGGAAGGAGGGCAGAGCGCAGACAAAGTAAAAGCCATAATTTTGACCAAAAGAAACCCAAAAAACCTGAGGGGATATTGACGTTTTAAGGAACTAAATGAGATAAACTTAAATTTGTGCATCTATTAGATTCAGGCAAAATGTTGTGGTCGTTTTATTGATGTTTCCTTTCAACAGTATTTACTTCGTCGCTGCGATTCTGTTTGAAGACACAAGTGTGCAGGTTGCAGCCTGCTGAGTTGGGCAACAATAATGGGAAATCTGTTATTATGTTGGGAGCAGATTTGAGCTTAGCCAACCCACTCGCTCCGTTTGGTGTCTGAGCATGAACATAATCACTGAATGTACTTTGTCAACACCGAACAGCCCCAAGTAAGGTTAAAATAAACACCCCCTCACCGTGAACACACTCAGCAGAGCTGAAATGCAGCCATCTGCCAATGCAACGTCTCTGAATATTTGGGAACTGAGCTGTCATTTGAATAGCGCGTTACTTTGAATTTTTATTCTTTGATTTTAAAAATAGTTTCCAAAGACTGGTGTTTCTGTCCTGCAACCAGGTGTTTCTGAAGTGACACTCATCATAATTACACATCCCAGCTACAATCATAACTGGAGTAGGAGCTGAAATAGAGGCTTGTAAAGTTGCATGGACGCATATCTGCCAAGCAGATGAGCTGGTTATTTAAAAATCCATTTCAATAGAAAACTTGTGTTGTGCACATAATTTAAAAAAAAAAAGTGCCCCAAAAACCAACATACATTAAATGTGTAATCTATCACTGTAAATAAAGTGAAATTGAAGCTTAAACATCAGAACCAAAAGAACCAAGGTTCCATACTGCCACACTACAATGTATGTCTGGAAACAATTAACACAAACCAGTATGTCCGACAACTGGTCATACTTTGCCTTCTGGCCATTATTCCCCACAGACCTGCTCAGAGCCCTACTGAACATTACTGACATCTTGTTAACAGGTGCAGCAGTTAAACACAATTTTTACAGCTCCTTTGAAAAATGATGAAACTGTGGACTACTATTAGATGACAGCAGATGTGTGAACACATACATCTGCCCAGGGAGTGATGTTATGAAGTAATGTCTCCAATGTAAACATGATGTATGGAGCATTATGCATTCTGTATAGACAGCTGCACAAAAGTGTTAGATTTGGAACGCAGCATTGGTGTTTGCTGCAATTCTGACATTACTTTATGGGACAAAATGTAAATTCTAACGCCATGTGATACTGGACAAGGAGAAACGGTTACTGTTACAGAAAAGAAGGTCTAGCTCCACAACCTGGAGGAAGCTCTTTATTCAACAAATAAAATATTTCGGCATCAGCAATGAAATCTGAAAATAACAAAAATTTAAAAAAATGGAGAAATATGGCCTTGACTCAACTCAATGCACCTCATTCACTGAAATATGTAGCAAACTAATGAAATCTGGGGCATCACATTATTGAAATAGGAAGGATTTCATTTTATAATTTGATTACAGGAGAGAGCAAAATGAAAGCAAACAGAAAACAACTTCCAACAGTTGAATTAGGTTTAATAAAATTTCATAATAACATAACTTAATATTTCTTTCTGAATTGATTATGAGTTCCTCACAGATTGCATATTAGATTCTGCGTATAAAAATACTGCCCCACGTACTCTGTAGCATCAGAATCTCTTCATCTGTCTACGCTCTTGTCTTCTGTGCTTCTTCTCGTTCACTTCTTCGGGTGCAGACGGGCTTTCTGCCATGAACCAGGGGCCCAGGAAGTTCACCCAGAGCAGTTGCAATGCACGGGCCGGAGCCTAGGACAAACAGTCACCAAGAGCAATTGTTACAATTTGACAAACTTCAATGCTAAAACCCGTAGTGTTAAAAAACCCACGGTGCCTGTGCAATATACAGCTGTGCATTTGACTGGAATTCAAAAAGACATCAAATTTCAAAATAAAAACTCACAAATAAAAACACAGAATAATGCTTTTTAATGGTTAGGATTATTAGGATAATTTAAAAGTTCTTACCAGCAACCAGAGATACCAGAAATAAGAAGTGATGGTGCTGAGCACCTGCACTATGGCTGTGAGCAGGATGACATCCTTCAGGTGCCTGAAAAAGGGTTAAAAGAAATAAAAATAATCATTATTTGGCTGAATAGATGGGTTGAACGTATTACTGTGTTTTGCATATTTTTGTAATAATTTCATCATAATTTAATGGTCTTTGAGATTGTGAGTGAGCACATAAACATACAAATCTTAACAGAAAACAGCAAATGTAAGCTCATCACTGATCGTTGCAGAAAGTGATATCAGAGAAAAACAGAAATGCAGTTCTTTAGACAGGAGAGGGTTACAAGTAGCTTCAGCCCTGAGTAATGTCTGCAAAGCTTCCTGTGCCGAATATGCTCCATTAATTAGAGGGTCAGGACAGACTATAGGCTGATAAGTGAAACTCATTCCCAGACACTCAGTGTGTATCATTACAGGGGGCCAGAGTAACATTTAAAAAAAAAAAAGAGAGAGAGAGGAAAAAAAGCCTAATAATATGCACAATGAAAATGTAGTTCTTCTTCTCTGCATTCAGCATTAACAAACTATAATTCTCCTGAACTTTAATACTTCTACATCATGAATATGATTGAGGGGTCACATACTCTGCCATTCCCTGCTCCATGTTTAGATCTATTCCTCCATCTATGAGGCTTCCATCCTCAGCGAACGCTGGCTTGGCCATGGCAGACATGGAGCGGTAGCTCCCAACATAAACTGCAAGGGCAAAAAAAAGCAGCAGCTGCAGGAGGGGGAAAAGGAACCAGAATTAGAGAAGGCTCAATGCAATCTAAATTCTCAGTTTGAAAGATCTTGGACTGAATTCCCTCACCCATGTCCAAAATGTAGAAGAACTGTAGAAGACCAAAAGATTTATGGCAGCATATATTGCCTGAGAAGGATCAGCCATAAGAAAGATTTTCAATTAGTCATTGAACAGAAAATAAAAGTGATACTTCATAAAACATCCAACAAGTTGCAATTTGCCTCTGACAATATTAATGAGACAATTTTGTGATATTCCAGCATGATGAAAACCATACACGATTTAATCTAAATTAGACTGAAAAAAGTTCTATATTATATAACAATCAAATATGTGTGGTAAAACACTATCATTGTAGCAAGAATAATTGTACTAATAATGTGAATTAAACCCTTTTCAAACTATCTGGTGAAATAAATACAATTACAATTTCCGAAAATGTTGTAGCCGGTTAAACTTATAAGTCACAAGACAAGTAAGATTTACTGAATTAAAACAGTCACTGTATCAATGAACAACAGTAATTAGGGAACAGTATATTTAAAATAGAAGGTTCTTACATTCGCTCCTAGGATGACTCTTGTGTAGAACTTCAGCGTTGCCTCATTCTCCTCAAAAATTTGCTTCTTTCCTTTTGTGCCAACTTTGCCTTTGGGCTTTTGAGGAAAACGACGGACAGCCGTTGAATCAATAGTAGAATATTTTACATCTATAGCAACAATACAAAAATGTTTTCGCAAATGCAAACCATAGCTTTATGGTGTTTGTGTGTGGTCCGACCTCTTGATTTGAAAACGCGGGGGGTATATTTCATTCATCATTTGGTTACTGCACAATAATATCTGGCTGGTATTCAATATTTTGACAGAATTGTCTTGCTTTACCAATTCAAAACATTCTGTGTATGTGGACAATGTTGAATATATTCAGGTAAATACAGGAGTGACTGAGTCATATGCCCCTATTTCAGCTCGCCAATATTGTTGCAGCGACATGTGTCGGTTCTCTTACCGCCATCTCGCATCTCCGACCCGCTGTTACTCGTCCCTTCCGCTGTCAATTCAGAGCATTTACTTCTTTATCTTTCAAATAAATCGGTGCATTAAAAGTTAAATTCAGAAGTGTTCATTCGGTGTAATTCTTTGTAACACATCAGCATTCAACAGTTCAGGTGACCAATATATCCGGCGCAGGAAAATGTCGTCACCAACCACGTGGCCAAAACCTGCCGCTGGTGTCAGACTGCCACCTGCTGCTCGTGTAAGTAAACTACATGAATATGTCAATTGTGGGGCGCATTATTAAAATTTTAAAAAAAATTCTTATACATTACTTGTTATTTTCCTCTCCAAGGCGCAAATAGAAGGAAAAAGACGACTAATGGATATTGTAGACAAATATGGACAGGTAAAAGAGCAGTTTTTTTGGGGTTTTTTTTTAGTTTTTCTTTCCCAAAATTCTGATTTTTGGACTCATTCAACTTCAGCATTTCATTTTGATGCAATGATGCTTCAGACTGAGACTACAGAAATGGAGCATCGATACAGACCAGAATTTTTGAAAATCGACAAAATGTAAACCATCTGTCACCGCAATTGGTCTGGGCACTTGTCATGTGACATTGTTTTGCTGTTCAGCCAGCAGATATAACTTTAACTACGAAAAAACTCTATGTCACCTGGCGCATTTAACATCTTGTTGAATTACTTTTTAAAATAGTAATTATGAATAAGCAGCATAGTATATGCCACTGTTTCATCTGTATTTTACTATTATCGGTAGAAAAAACGATTGCGCCTTTTTTGACTTTTGACCCTATCGGCCACCGTAGCTGAAGTACTTCCTTACAAACAACAGAGGGAGGTTCTGCTGGTCAGTGAAACTCCTCTTATCATCCTGTAAACTTCAGCCTGTTTCACTGATATTAACTCTGTCAGATAGTGAACGTCATTATTTTTAAAGCGACAGTTTATGGTACACTATGGAATATCTGCTTCAGGTCAAAATAGCCGCCCTGGTCGGTTTATTGTTTTTGACTTTACTTTTTGGATTTATCCCTGTTCGAATTAAATGGTTCAGAGATACGACCGGCACAGGTTTGTACACGTTAATATAACAATCTGTCTTTTAATTAAACTGAACTTTGCTATTTTCTGTTGCTATTTCTTTCTATATGGTTGCCTTCTACCTGCCGTCAGTCTCAAATAGTTTCGTTTTAAGACACCTTGATCGGATTGAAGGACATCGTTTAGTTCTAAGATATGGAAATATCTAATGATGTTACAAGATCAGCAGAATGTTAATGGTCTATCTAATCTTATGCTGTTTTAACAGCAGATTGTCCCATAAAGTTATTTAAATGTTCTCGATTTTATCAGCTGTAAATTGGCTCTTGTAGCTGTGTGATTTGGGTAAGACTGGCTCGGATTTTCAGACATGATTCACATCCACATTCAAGAGCAAATTCTCACTCATTTAATGTATAGTTCCCTCAATCATGTGAGGACATTACTACATCTTTCCTCATTTATAACTACTGTTATAGTTGATGACTTGCAGGGTTATGTCCTCTTGTTCCTGAAACTGAGTCATCTGACACGGGCAAAGCTGCCTTTGGTCATATTTCACCACCAACAAAACGCCTGAATTCTTCTGCATGATTAACTTTGGCTTTCTAAAGTAATAGGGAAAGTATCATGTCCATCCATGCGTTCACCACTGACTAGTTTTGACAAGTTCAAAATCATGAGTATCACGTGGTTTTCCACCAATTATTCAGTTTAGGAATAAATTGTACTTGGAGGTTAGTGTACCACATGCTTTGTTAGCCATCGAGTATGAGGATAAATTGTGTTTTCTTTGATTTTATGGGTTGAAAAATTTGTGTTTTTGGGAAAACAAAAACTGTTAACATACAAATTGTGTTTGGACATGTGTAATTCCTTCAGAAATATGTGTTTTCTGCATGTTGACCGTCTTTACTTGCATCTGCAGAAACCCACCGAACAGTTCTGAGCCTGATCAGCTGTTTTGCTGGAGGGGTCTTTTTGTCAGCATGTCTGCTCGACATCATTCCGGATTATTTGTCAGACATCAACACGGAGCTCAACGCTCGGAAGTTGGAGGTATGTGTGTGGTGGTCATTTGTGCAGAAAAGAGCCGGTATGGCCTCAATATGTGATCTGTGACACTCAAATGGAATGATAGTGATAAACCTTGAAATGGAATAATCTCTTTATGCTGGTCTCAAACAGACCAGTTTCCCTCTTCCAGAGTTTATCATGGCTACTGGCTTCTTTATAGTCCTCATCCTGGAGAGGATTGTTCTGAACTTTAAAGAGATGAGAGGAACTCGTGAGGAGAGAACCGCCCTCATACCTGAAAGAAGTGGCCACGGCCACGGCCACGGCACGGGCCCGGACCTGGAAGGCAGTGGCCACCATGTTCATGTGGACTTTCAGGCTCATTCCCCTTTCCGCTCTTTCATGCTGTTCCTCTCCCTGTCCCTCCACTCGGTTTTCGAGGGGCTTGCTATCGGCCTGCAGACCACAGACTCAAAGGTGAGTGTGAAGAATATTTCAGGCAGAAATCAGTCAAACCTAAAGGCTAAAGGTTAAAGCCTGTGGGAAAAAATCCCACTGTCATGAGAGACTAATCTGCATTTTCTGGTCATAAGACCCCCTCAGCAGCTTCAGTGTTCCCCTCAGAAACATTCTTCTCCATGTGGTTTTATTCTGTGTATGTGTGTGTATGTGTGTGTGTCCAGCTGCACATTTATGACTATTAAACATCGTCAATAAAATGTAAACTTGAGGTCACAAAAAAATCTGAAAATCTGCATTTCATACCTGAAAAATGAGGTAAACCTTTTCTGTGATGCTAATTTAGTCAATCAACCAGATCTTCTTTGTTTATTTTTGCAGTTTGATTGTGAATTTAGAGTTTAATCACATCATTTTCTTCCAGGTGGTTGAGATCTGCATCGCTATACTTGTCCACAAGAGCATCATCGTTTTCAGCCTGGCTGTGAAGCTGGTCCAGAGCGCTATTCCTCCTCTGTGGGTGGCCGCCTACATCGGAGTGTTTGCCTTCATGTCACCTATAGGTATCGCCATCGGCATCAGCGTGATGGAGGCTCAGTTAGCAGCTGGGCCACTAATCCAGGCCGTCCTGGAGGGTCTCGCTGCTGGGACATTTGTTTACATCACCTTTTTAGAAATCCTCCCACATGAACTCAACTCCCCCGGACAGCAGCTCCTCAAGGTGATTTTCATCTTGCTGGGCTTCAGCATCATGGCTGCACTGACGTTTCTGGGCTAAGATGAAGGTTCGAGGACGACTTTTGACTGAAAACACCAACTGTCCTGATAATAGGAGCTTACACTGGACGCTGCTTGTTCAGACTGAACCCACCCATAAATGTATCCTTAAATCAATGGCCGCTCAGACTGGTGACGAAAGTAGTCGTTTTTCCCGGAGCTGATGATTGAAACATCAGGATGAGTCATCTCTCTCTTTCTCTACTTTTCTGTTGAAGGACACTCACACAGGGGCCCATATGAGAAAGACCTGATGATGAGGAGAAGGAGGATACATTTAAACATGATGTTAAAATTTAGTTTATTACAGTCCCATCAAACCTTAATTTTTTGCAGGTTTTTAAACCACATTTACACATACGGGGTTTTTTGGGGGTTTTTTTAGTGTTAGAATGATGATTCATGTGTGACTACAGTTACAAAAGACAATATTTATTCTTTTTAACGGGCTTTTAAGTAAATAGAAACTGGACACACAATGGCAAATTTTATTTAAAGACACATAGAGCAGATAGAGGTGACACACTTCTGCTCCTGTCATGTTTTGGACCTGCATACAAACATTATTCTGACTTTAAACTGCAAAGAAGACTGCACTGTTTACATCTTATTTTTGGAACTTTTTTTTAATGGCTGTGCCTTATTTTTTTAACATTTAAACTTTATCTAATATGGTCCTTTCTGCTTGCTAGGCAATATTTTTGTCCTGTTTTAAGCATTTTTACTTCTGACATTTAACCACAGGTGTTTACATGTGTCTCCCATTAGCCGGCTGGATTTATTTTTAATTTTAAACTTGAGGTTAGTGTGATCTGACCTCTTGACACCTTCAGTTGTTTTAGCGAAGTTGTGGGGGAAAAAATATAGGAGTATTGTTTTTAATTCACCTTGTGCTTTTCCTACTGAATAAAAAGGTTGTTATGCTGATGAATTTATAGAAGCTGACCACTTTTACAGTACATCAGGATCTCTGTGCATTATGTTATTGTTTTCACCCCTGTATAAGTTCAATTGTTTTTATTTAGGATCTTTTAAATGTCAGGACATTTGAACAGTGAGCTAACGATGCAGTCTGTAAATTGACAGCATTTCAACATGTCTGGATCTGATGGCTGGATGAATGAATGTGTGCTGATGTCAAACATCAGCCCTGTTTATATCTGCAACCATTGTTTAAACGGTACCTTCAGCCACTGTTCCTGTTTCTATCATGTGATAATCACATGTCTTTATCAGCACTCACTAAGGAAGGAAGCTGGTGGAGCATTTCCGTCAGATGTTGTAAAAGCGTGCAATGTTATTGAAATGATTCATCACAACAATAAAAAAATTGCACTGCAATGCAATGTCCTAATTGTTTCTGTCCCTTTTTTCTCTTCCATTCAGTTTTTAAATTTCACCATTAGACAGACTATTTTTTTAGTACTCAATTCAAACGTTTAGTCAAGGGAGCGCGCCAGACAGTTGCTACCGCTAGGTGGCGATGTCGAGCCTGTAAAAATACCACTAATTTGCTCCTTTATTATGATGCCTCACGGTAGGAATATTACTATTTTAGAAGGGACTCGGTGTGTCTGGCTGTTGTCACACCTGTGATCCCACCAATCAAACCGTCATCTTCCAAATTTGCCCGGTGACATAACTGTTAGAGAATTATTTTACTTCAAGGGAGCCAAATGAATACCACAAACAAAGGCCCCTGTGAAGCCAGTTACGCATCCGTGCTGTTCACCCCTGTCTGTCTGCAGTTATTCCCAGTCATCAACTAATGAGAGGTGGGACAATAGCAGAGCCCAGTGAAGTCTGCCAGCTCTGCAGGACTGAGGCCTCAGTGTGTGGAGGAGAGAGACGAGCGCCCATCGTTCCTCTGTACATTGCAGCTTGTTAGCATCTACTGTCTATTCAATAAAATGGCCTGTAGGTCCTTGTGGTCTCCATCATTTTTCATGTGGCATGCGTACTTTATTACGTGAGGACAAAAATCTTAGAATTTCAGCTTCTCTCCTCATGTTGAAGATCAAGTAATCCACCCTCACCGGCACCCAGATCATCCAAAGATAAAAAATAACAAGCTTTTATATGTATTTAAATATTTCCATGTGATTTTGTGCAATCATGGGTGAGTAATCTGTAACCATGGGTACCAAAATCAAATCTTCAGAGGACCAAAGAACTTTAAGGAATGTGTAATGTGAAGCTGAAAATATGAGGCCTCTGCAAGTGGCCCCATATCTCATAGGAT
Organism: Arothron firmamentum; assembly: GCA_016586285.1. Classification (NCBI taxonomy): domain Eukaryota; kingdom Metazoa; phylum Chordata; class Actinopteri; order Tetraodontiformes; family Tetraodontidae; genus Arothron; species Arothron firmamentum. Next base: position 187,032 of record BJFM01000059.1, read on the forward strand.
TTTGGCCCAGGAGCTCCAGCCCCACCTCACATGTCACGGCTGAATGGAGGCCGGAGGGGGAGGTTTTAACATGACACAGAGCGCAGGAAGAAATACGTATGAGAAGAATGACAAGTTCGTGAAACATCCTTCTTCTTGTTGTCTTCTGCTGAATTTGTCCTGTGTGGTGGTGCATCAGGGCCGGACCGACACACCCCTCTGCCCCCCTGCAGATTTGTAATCCGTGTCATTCTAATCCTTCCTGCTGTGACGTTTTCAGTCGCCCCTCCCCTGGTGCTCCTCTGTCCTCCGCTCGCCTCCGTCGCCACTCTGTGGACTCCTCTCACCCCGTCTGTTTAAGGTAAGTTGGATTAGCCTTGTTGAGAGAACTTGGCACCATAACAATAGTTTATTACAGTAATAAACAAGCCTTTGGAGTATTTTCGGATGACAGAGGAGTTGGTTGTGCTGGCTCTGAATTAGATGTCAATCGTGTGAAGGATAAAATAATCTCAACTGCTGGTGGAGAGAAGCTGTGGGGAGTTTGTGTCGTGATTGATGCTTAAACCAACTTTATAACAACTTTTCTGATGAGATTATTCAAGGAAAACCCAACATTATCATTGTGTTTAAAAAGATTGGCCACCAACCTCCCTAAAATGGGCCGAGTTTGTTCATTTCAGGTGCTCACTGACGCGCCTGTTTCTCCAGCTCTGTCGTCGGTGTCGGTGAACCTGCAGTGAGACTCTGCATCCATGGCTGCTGTGAGTACGATTCCTGCCTCAGTGTTGGTTACGGTTGGACTGCACACGACGCTGATTAATGCTGCTGTTGTGCCAGTAGATTGTGGTTCTGGGATGGATCTCTAAGCTGTTTTTCAGAAGTGGCTTTAGAAGTCCTAATCATGTGAAGCAGATTTAACAGCTGCTCGCCCGCTCAAATCGGGTTCTCAAACCAAAGTTGCTGTCATGAGTTTGCCAGCGGAGAACTGCTCCGCTGACTGGTTAAAGCAGCAGTGGAGGTCCAACCGTGATGGATTTTCCAGTACCAACAGAACATTCTTCCCCGTGCAGACCGGATCTTACCGCATGGTGTCAGAGGAGGAGCAGGCCATGAGGTCTAAGCTGGAACATCTGACAGTGAAGGACCACGGGTCGGTGTTCGGACCCTGCACCAAACTTCCGGGCCACACCGTGCAGAAGGTAAAAATCAAAAGTGCCCTCGGACATGCAGAAAAGCCTCTGGATTGTTTGTCCTGCTGAGGTCTTTTCGTGTGTTTCCCCAAGGCCAAGGATGAGCTGAACGAGACGGACGAGAGGCGGGCGTCCTCGGTGAAGGACCTGAGGGCTATGATGAAGGAGAGGGCGGCGGAGGGAGATGATCTGGCCAAACTAGTACAGGAGCGCTTTGGCAACAAACCAGACTCTCTGCTGCTCCGCTTCCTGAGGGCCCGCAAGTTCGACATCAGCAGATCTCACGAGCTGATGAAGGGTCCGTTTCCAGAGTCAAACCGGCTTTGTAACACTTTTAAATTTCATTTTACCATGATCCGTCACAAGTGAGCCTTTATTAGTCTTGATTCAGTGCCAATGTTACAAAACATGTTGCAGTAATTGAGGGTAGGGCCTCATTTGTGCTCCTGGGTTTTCCACACATCACTGAGACAGGCCGGCATGTGTTCATTAATTGGAAGCTTTCAGATGCTTCAGAGTGTCCCTCTCACAAAGCCCTCCTTTGTGTCCAAATGGGACAGAGAGCAAACTTCACTGATGACCGTGCACCGTCCTGGGAACCAAAGAGGTTCCATGATGCTTACTTGTTGGGGGGGGGG
>BJFM01000059.1:188856-232163 GCA_016586285.1 Arothron firmamentum
TTATCTATGGTTTTATATACGTCTGATGAGCCTGTGGTAACTGGTCCAGGTTTGTATGAAATCTATAATGTTTGAAAGGAATGTGATCTGAAGGTGACCTTGCTCTGTGGGGTTACTTGCTGCCTGTGAGCTCACAGACCCTGGGGAGGTTAATTGGATCCTCAATCTGAAGCCGCAGACAGTGGTGTCATTGTTTAACCTGCTGGGACACTGTCCACAGGGTCTCTGTGCATCATTAGGCAAGGACAAGAAACTGTGGCTGATCCTTTATTTGCTGTGTTTCTAGGTTACGTCCGCTTCAGGAAAGATTATCCAGAACTGTTCGAGAACCTGACCCCCGAGGCGGTCCGCAGCACCATCGAGGCGGGGTACCCAGTGGTTCTCCCCAGCAGAGACAAGTACGGCCGTGTTGTCCTACTCTTTAACATCGAGAACTGGGACTTGGAGGAGATCACGTTTGACGAGGTACCCTGGAAGACGAAGATTAATTGATTTCCAAACTGCCACAGAACTGACTTTCCTCTGTGTGTGTCACAGATCTTGAGAGCGTACTGTGTGATCTTGGAGAAGCTGCTGGAGAATGAAGAAACCCAGATCAATGGCTTCGTCCTGATAGAAAATTTCAGGGGCTTCACCATGCAGCACGCCTCAGGGATCAAACCTGCCGAGCTGAAGAAGATGGTGGACATGCTGCAGGTGACTGCAGAGGCGCGCTCATGGGGAGATCTTGCACCACAGCGCTGGTAGCTCTTTAATTTCTTTTTGTTTTTCCTGTAGGACTCGTTCCCCGCCCGGTTCAAGGCGGTCCACGTCACCCACCAGCCCTGGTACTTCACCACCACGTACAACGTGGTGAAGCCCTTCATGAAGAGCAAGCTGCTGGAGAGGGTACGTCTGCACAGATGTTGCCATCTGCTCACTCCGAAACCACGTCTTACAGGCTTATTTTTCATCGCTCCCGTCAGGTGTTCGTTCACGGTGACGAGCTGGATGGCTACGTGAAAGAATTTGACGCCGACATCCTGCCTGTAGATTTTGACGGCAAAGCTCCAGTTTCTGACTGTCGGGCCATCGCCACCAAGCTGTTTGGCTCTGAAGATACGGCACTCTGAGAAAACCTACTGGCAAATCTCATCCTTCACATATAGCTATTATTTTGGTGATCACTTCAGATGTGTGACCTTACCTTAAAGCTAGGATTTATTTTGTTATTATCCAGGCACGTTCTTTGAGCAACAAAAGGATTTATCTATAGTTAGAAAAGAAAGGGGTGCTTTACAGATATTTGATGATAAAACTGGAAAAGAAGAAGGATGTTTAGATAATGGATGGTTAATGTTTGTTATTAGAGCTGATGTTGGGGGGGTTGGTGATGGGATGACATAGTTTGCGTCAGGGTTTAGAGTCAAGGGGTTTGTTTGCCTTAAAACACAGCATACACATCAGCCTTGTGCCAACAGTCTTAACTACACAAGTGTGTCATAGAGAGGGACTAGGTGAAATTGGTGATGGACCAGCCACACAGCCTGCTGTAGCTCCATGAGCCTTCTTGTATATCACCATGGAAACAGAGCACCTTCTCAACAGCCTTGTTTGAGTCCTAACACTCAGATGTCTGATGAACCAGAGATCCACTGTGCAGTTTGTACCAGGCTGAGCTGTTTTCCCATTAAAATAGTTTTTTTTTGTGTGCATGCGCAACATTTGTTATGTTATTCCACCCTAACTTTTCCTCAACATGGTTGAATGAGTGCAATGACAGACTATCACCACAAGGGGTCAATAAAAACTTTATATTCTCTGAGGTATGAGGTATTTGACTGAATATAAACTAACAATAGTTTTGTTTCTGTGGTGATAAAAAGACAAGAATTTTTTTCTATTGAGAAAATAATTTATTTAGGAACACAATAACCATATTTATATCCTCACAGATCACCCACGCCAACATTTACATCCATTATTTCTTATCCGAGTACATCATGATGTGTTCCTTTATACTCACAGAAATATTCTTTTACCATCTTTGAGCATTAAAACACAAAATTAAAGCTGTAAATGTAGCTGCTGTTTGGCTGCTTGTTTGGACCAGCAGATTTCCCCAACTTAAAACCTGTCAATTATACAGTAATTGTAATCCAAGTATTTTCTACATTGATGTGTTGGTTTGTTTTTTTTTAATTTCCACTTTTCAAGCAATTAAATGACAGAGCATAATCCCTGGGAAAAACAAGAGGTGTTTAAAGCACTGGGGTTACAATAAATACAGAACACATTCAAATACCATTAAAAAAAAAATCCCCACATTCCATAAGAAGACATTTGGTTTTGATGATGACACTTTTTTTTTTTTTTTTTTAACATTACAACAACAAAAAAGAATCCCTCCATGTTGGTTACTTTACTGCTCCTTATAAGTTCCCTTAAATAATGGAATATACGGTATTTTATATATATTTCTATAATCATTTTCTGTAAAGTGAATGCATTTGTTTTGTCAGAGGTGGTCATGTGGCACAGTACATAAGTACTGAACTCACAAAAGTAACACAAAAATATAGAAATAATCAAAATCAAAAATAAATTAATACATCCAAACCCGCATTTTGTGCAGTTGGCAGGAGGCAAAATAAAATAAAATAAAATAAAATAGTGGTGGTGTCAATATTATTTCCAGACTTCATGGGCCAGAATTATTTCAGAATCTCTCAGGGGAAATAAGAGCAGAGTGCCCTGACAGACAGTCGTAGGTCTCCCTCTCCTCATCCAACAGATGGCGACAGCGCTTCAAACAAAACTCCGGCTAAGTCCTAAAAAAAAAGAAAAAGAAAAGAAAAAGAGGATTTTTCCCTCTTGAGGTGGCAGCTGGCACCAAGACTCTTTGAACCTGGAAATGTTTTTGAAAGGATGATAAAGCCATGCTGCTGTGGCACTGCACATATTCCAGACGACACAAAGCCACTGCGTAATAAACCCTGAACAATAACGATGATTCCCTTAAACCCCAGATTTAATCTGTCAGTGTTAGCCCAGCCAGAATGATGAGATCAAAAATACTTAAGAGAATGTCCTCCAAAGCAAGCTAATTTAGAGACAATTAAATCCCCACAAATTGATCAAAAATTATACAATAATAATTACTATTAACAGTATTACTTTGATCAAAGAGATTAACCAGCCTGAATTGAAATGAAACCTGTAATATTCTTCCTCATGACTGACAGTTCTGTTACAGGACACATCTCGATATGCTCAACGCAGAACGTAAACAAAAATATATCAAAATCCACCTCAATAAAATGTTTGACTGGCGCAGCCTCCCCTGAAGCACCATTATGAATGATATCTCTCACCAGTTCAGATCTTCCATCTGTCTCCTCACAGTGCTGCAGATCTGAGATTACAGATTACTTGGCTGGACTGCAGGATATTTCACTTCAATGTGACTCAGATTAGAAAGACTCCAGGTATAATTATTGCCGCATTATTTCATCAAAAACGAGTCCAGACTGAAGGATAACAAAAAAGGTGTTTAGAGTTTAAGGCCTCCTGCTCAAACCACGGAAAACTTTCACAAAGACAACAACACGTGAGATGTTTGGAGGCGTCTCCAGATTTGTGCAGAAGGATAGGGAGACTTGGCTGAACCTGCAGCTGATCAAAGGCAGATAGAGAAAGAACTCAGGAACACAAGAGCCATCGTGTTCTTCGTCATCCACGCAGAGATCGACACCATCAATAACTGATTTAATGGGGCAAGACAGCGAAGATGTGGGTAAAGTGCTCTGAATTAAAGTGATGGAACTGCTGGAATATCCACGGATCCCCTATGAGGGTGGAACTCTGCTCATGTCTGAGAGGTGCTGACCACAGGTGCCAGGTAGACTGTTATTAAAAGATTTCTCAATGTATATCTACAAACAGCAGATTTTCCACCCAGAGCAACAGGAAATAAGATGGCCAACAGACCGAAAACAAAGAACTGGAATCACTCCTACTTGAACACAACTATCACCCCCCCCCCCCCCCTCACAGATCTTTAACTCACACCACATCTGAGTTACACACATAAACACGACAAAGCTGCTGTATCGTTTAAGACAGCAGATCAGGCTGAACAGCCTTGGCGGTGAGAATGCACGAGTGCTTCAACTGGCAGCGACAGCAGCACAGTCCTTGTTTACAGTAGTAGGAGGCTCTTTGTGTGCTCTAATTTCACTAGATTACTCTAAACTGGTACACCTGTTCACCATCATGTTTGGTCAACGCCAGCATTTGCCAATGGTCTGAGAGAAAGAAGCATTTTAAAGGCTTCAAAAGGAACAGAGTGGAAAGGCAGCCTGTTTTTTTATGTTCTCTAACATACTGTAAGGTGTTGGTGATTACAAAAGTCACTTACGCACAGAGACTGGGAACCATTGCCATAAACAGCTCCCTGTGCACCGTTTACCGTTTATCAACAGCGTCCTCTTTCCAGCCCACAGTCTGACTGCAGATGGTGAGTCAGCAAAAAGGAGGTGGTGTGTCAGGAAAGCTGCAGCGATGCCAGAGGTCTCTCACAGGACAGCGGAGCGTGGCGGGCCCTCAGTGCCTCAGTGCCTCAGTGCCTGGAAGGGTCTGAAGAAGTGCGGTGGAGGTCTGAAGGTGTGAACGTGTGTGACTGCTCACCAGCACCAGAGCAGAAGGCAGGAAAGAAAAGCGCAGTTTAAGGTTTGTTTCAGGTGTCTTCTCGGTGCTGAGTCAGCGGGAGGTTGGGGGTGGGGGACCAGTTGGATACATAGGTTTAAGCCTTCTCGCCTGTGCAGGAGCCTTTGCTCAGGCTTGTGCTTTGGCATGGCGGTTTCTGTTTCTCCCACTGGCACATGGCGTTGGCGTAGCCCACGATCACCTTGTCCATCCAGGTGAGAGGCTGAGGGAAGAGCACTGCACCCTCGAAGAAGCCCAGGTGGCCTCCATGCAGCGTCAGGGCAAACACCACGTTTGACTTCTTTGCTAAAGGATAACATAGTACACACAGAGATAAGGCTTCTGCACAGTGTGTGAGGTTTAGGATCTGCTATTCCATCCTGGAGACTTCCAGAAATGGACTTGGTCAGGGATTTTGGACCCCTACATTTAGACTTCAACTTGAACACCTCAAAATGTTCCTCTTTATATCCATTTACAGTTGGTTAATGTTGTTTTCTTCCGAGCAGACTCAATCAAAACTCCAACTGATGCTAACTCTGGTGGAAGGCTTGTTTTTAACAATGATGGAAGAGGAAAAAGGAAACCCATTAATACTAAAAGCGAGAGTGTTCTATTGAAAAAGGACCGGCTTGGATCTCATTCTCCAGCACATATCTGGGTTAGTAGGTGAGCCTGATGTAGCTCACCAGTGAATGAAACCACAGGGGCAATGACAACAGCTGGTCTACACTGAGGAATCTTTGCATGTTCACACCTCTAGGCACAGATTCAGCAGATATTCAGTGACAGGTGGAAAAGGAATGGCTTTTGAACGGCGGGTTTTCTTGCGCAACACCAAATCAATTCTTTATTTTGAACCCAGTGAAATAAATCAGGGATTAAGTTCACAGTTTGAGGTCCCTGTTTGCTTTGTGGGCTGATGTGTCGATAGCCGTCTGTCTGAGTCACAGATCTGAAATGGACATTTAATCCTCTTGACAGGAAGAGTTTCTCTGGAGTGACACATTTAGGATGGAGCCAATTCTGATTTACAGTAAAGCCTCCTCCACTTGTGCATACCCTCACAAGAGGGATTTTCCCTTCCTAAAAAAGGAGTGAGTAAGTTTAAATATAGCACAACTACAGATAAGTAGGCTTCACAATCATTGGATTGTATCATGGAAACGTCCCTGGTCCATTCTAGTAGATACATAAGTAAACTCTTATTAGAAAAATCCCATAACCAGTCACTTTCTGCTAACTTTTATAAAAATAACTTTGGTGTTGCCATGACACCCTCCGAATTACCTGCTAGTGTGCGCGGGATGGCGAGCAGCGAGTCATGAACAAGTGGATCATCTGCAGAGTTGACCAGCAGCAGCGGCACTTTCACCTGGCAGACAAAAGAGACTGTTAAACACACACAGAGAAACAGACAGGAAGAGCAACAGGGACAAAGCTGTTTGAAGTTCTTACATTGTGAATATAATGTACACAGCTCTCCTTCTCATAGTACTCTTTGAGAGAGCTGTGACCGTGGAATTTCCTGATGACACACAAAAAAAGGTGGTGTTATTTTATTTTGGTGGCATTTCAGATTTTAGACATTCAAAAACTGACTTTGCTGAACAAGGACAGAGATACACACAATATTGGCAGGTAAAACAAAACTGTAAGAGGAGCAGCGCTGACTGTTCCTGCTGTTACCTCATGATGTTGTCGTCGATCTGCATGAGGGACGTGGCCGTGTAAAGACGACTTAGATCAGCATCTATCGTTTTCCCTGAGCTTCCCCCAAACAGACTGTGCCTGTAACGTGCAAAAAACAAAACATGCAATTACACACACACTTCATCCAACGCAAAACAATATTGGAAAAATACTTCCGGTAGATGTATTTTTTGCACTTCCTATGTTAAAGTTTGGTAAAAGTGTCAATTTATCTGGCAGGACAACCACACTACCTGTGTGTGAGGATGATTTTCTTCATGTTGTCAGCCATGAGAAAATTATAGAAGCGTCTGAATTGATCCCACTGCAGGAAAGTTTCCTGAGCCCTGATAGAGGAAGACAAACACACCGTTTCATGCAGTCTGTCTGCATTCCAAACAACACCATAAACGTGCTGGGTAATCCACGGGACAAAGAGCCACGCCGCAGGAGATCGGCTCCATCAGGCAGCGTCTGCGACAGGCATTACTGCCATGATCAGAGTCACTCCAGACCACTAACACGAGACGTGCTGAAGCCTGAGGTCAACCTCAACTACTATGTATAATGTTTTATTGAGCACAAGAAAGATAGCAACTGTTCGATGACAACAGGGCGAGAATCAATTTTGCCTGGGAAAAAATTCTGACACCGTCTGCCCTGCCTGCGAAGACACAAGGGCTGTTACATCATGTTCCAACACCTTTGGTTAAAAAAAGGCTGAATGACTGACTGTGACACGCACTCTATAAACAGAGCTATTCTGGATGTGACATTCAGGTGAATTCAGTACTCTGCATGGTTCGCGAGGTGGAACATTCAGCCTGAACGTAAAAGATCATCCACAAAGATAAGCTTTCAACCACTGATGGCTTGTTGATTACCGTACATTTAAAAGGTATCCTTAAAAAGACTGATTTATAAATTAAAATTAAAAGAACACACACTGTGACATAAGATGCTTGCGTGACTATTATGCAAGTTCTAGTTATTTCTGGGCATTAATGCTGAGCTTCATTTACATTTATGTAAATATTAATGTAATGGGGCTGTGACAGTAGGATGAGCTTTAATCGTGCTATGAGAGGATGACCCACCTGAGAGCACTGTACCCCTGACAGATGCTGACGCAACACAGCACTCGCTCCTGGTTCACCATGTTCTCACCCAGGAACTTGCAAACAATGTTTCCGCCCAGACTGAAGCCCACCACGATCAGCTGCGTCTGAGGGTACGTCCGCTTAATGTAGCTTACCATGGATGAAAACTCCCACGTACAACCTGAACGGGTGAGAGAAGAGGTGAACAACTGACCTATGACACCTCCAAAACACAGTCTGCTGTTCCGATATCAGCAGTTCCACACAAAAACTGCAATTAATTATGGTTAATTCCTCATTTTGAAGAACGTCCTCAATTCATGTGCTGCTTAGCCACTGATGCTCTGTGTTTAGAATCCTAAATATATAAAATACGTCAGTCAATAAAATCTGAATCTCACCATAGGTAAACATGCGTGCAGAGGTAAGTTCGATGTTGGGAAGAGCCCCTAGGTGGTTCAGGACAGCACAGCGGTACCCATCCTTCTGAGCATGATCCACAAATGTTCGAATATAATGCTTCTCACTATGGTTACCGATACCAGGGCATATCACCATGGTGATGTCGTCTGTTGAAACAGGCAGATGGGTTGGAGAAGACATCACAAGACAAACGCTTACGCACAGACAGAGGGATTAAACCAGCCTGCAAAATAACTAATCAATATAACAGGAGCAAAGCAGATTACAGTCAATCCAATATCAGTTTCAGAGCACTTATTTGTTAAGAGGCTGCAGTAAAATAGGATTTAAAAAAGTAAGCTTCATTTTGGGAAAGAGTCATGTGAGTCTTAAGCTTCCTGAGAGGATGACAGGATCAGGTTTAAGTCACAAGTATTTAGAGAAGGAAACTACCATTTCACAACAAAATGGTATTACACAAAATCTATTTAAAAAACTTAGATATGAGTTATTTCTGTTTTGATAACTAAACAAAGTCATCAGGTAGAACAACAGAGGATCAACATCAGAAGGAATCACCTCCAGTTTGATGGTTCCCCATGGGCTCAAAAAGGTCAAAGGTGGCAGTGGCCCCATCCACCATGGGCAGGTACTTTCGGACTCCACTTGGGTGAGGTGCACTCACTCTCCCGAGTTTACCATACAGGGCCGTCTGTAGGTGTCCGCTCTTACCCCACAGTAAGGGAGGAATGTACCTGGAAAACACAAAATCGACCCCTGCATTTAATCCGTTTTAGGTATGTGGCCTTCCACAACACAGAAACAGCCTGTTATTCTGAGCAGAGGCATCTGCAGGACAAACAACCATCCCGGCACATGCTTTGCATACAAAGCATTTCTCAGGAGCTTTTGGACATCTGCCTCATGCTCCTAACACCAGTAATCAACGTCAGACTGTTGCTATGCTGTGGGGAGTTATGCAGAGCACGTGCGCTGACACCTATGTAGGAGTTACTGCAGCTGTAGGAGGCAAGTCTCTGCATTGCATAATATTCCTGTGAACAATGTATTCAGCGTTATGGCTTATCGTGACTCATCCTAGGACCAAAAACACAAATCGCTAATCGAAATCACTGGTGGACCCTAACACACTCAACATAAAAGCGGCTCAACATTCATCCTCTAGATGTTTAGTTCTATTCATTTACAAAACAGTGCACTGCAGTTACATGTGCAGACCTTGTGAAGTTAAGGAAACACAAATTTAAGGACAAAGGGGTGGAGAAAAAAATGGTTTTCAAGGCAGCAGCTCAAGCTGGTCACAATGTCCCACTATGATAACTCACGTCTCACACACTTCAGTTATGCAAGATTCTTTTTGTTTTTGCAGCTAGATATGCTGATAATGAAGTGAAGAGAGGCCCATTACAGAGGCTGCCTGAATTCCAGTACAAATACCACCAGAGCAGAATACTGAAATAGGTAAATACTAAATGACACCAACAGTTATACAAGCAGTGCACGCTTCTTCCCCATGTTGACTTGACTGTCTGGTTCCAACAATTACTGCATCTAGAATTTGCATGCTTACATAAGATACATGTCAGACAAGTTCCATTTGGTGATAATGTAATCACTACCAGCAAAAACATTATGACAGCTTTCTTTAGAAGAAGTAACAGAGCAGAAAGAGGAAACATACTTTGTTGTAATATAGCCTGACGATAAACAAGAGAAGCAAAAACCATGGCAATGATTTCCTCTCATAAATGCACTTTGATAATATCAAATAAAAATGTGTATTTGTCATTTGAGGGAAACATTTTTTTTTTTACATATATAGAATCTGTCACAAGATGACCTTGAGCTATATGTTGTCATTTCTGTGCAAAGGGAAAACAAGCTGCAGTTTGGCTGGGACAGTCCAGACCAAAGTCCATAGGTTTAATTTCAGGCTTCTGCTGACTGCGTGTTGGCAAGCAATTGCTTCAACTCTTTAAGTTTAAAACTTAAAAATAACCTTCATTATCATACCTGATTTTTGTTTGTTTACTTCAGCTAATAAAAAGCGGTATTAGACACTTAAACTGCTGAGGGCTCTTGTAAACTTGCCACGTCTTTGCTTTCCTCTGTGAAATTGATTGCTGTTATGCAACAAACCAGGATGACAATATGAGATAACAGAGACACCACATGAATGATGCAGTCCCAACATCCACACTCCTGACAAGGTCCAGGTCCAGGACTTCAATCATATCACACCAGGTTATGTTGCTCTTACAAGCAACGTACAGCTGCACAGCGGAGGGAGTCATAACAAGACAGTTTAGCAAAGTAAACATGCTATTGTCTTAAGATTCCCTGACGCCACAGCTAAAAGGCCAAGCGTTCAATAACAGTTACTAAAACAAACCTGTGAGAACAAAAGAAAAAAATTCCTGCAGAGATTAAATGTCTTTATAAAATCACTAGAACAAGGCCAGGTATTTAAATCACCTCACCTAAAAAGAAAAACAAGTCTCTACTTGCAGGAGGGAGAAGGGGTCTACCTTTGGAATACTATTGAAAACAAACCTTGGTTTTAGTTCATGGCAGAACTTAGGGGAAAGCCTAATAATTCCTGTTCAAATATGTGGTGCACTGAGCAAGATAACAACAGCAGATGAACCCCCACCAGACAAACAACATCCTCCCCTTCAACAAACATCTCCAGGCTAATGCCTCGTGGGACAGACATGGAAAGGAGAACTCACTCTTTGGTCAGCTGAGGACAGGACTTGAGAAGGAATCGACTTAGTGGCGTGTCCTGGTAGGTGAGATCAGGTGGGGCTGTGGGGCTCTTGAGGTTTAAGCAGCGGACTATGATGTAGAGCACCGTTGCCACCGCGGCCAGCTTCATGCCATCAAACATCGCTGGCAGCTCCGGAGAGACAGTGTACGCATCTGGCTCGTGGGCGTTCATGATTACACTGAAAAATGAAAACGGTTTCTTTTATCCTCTCTCCTTTAAATTTCAAACAAAACAGAATGATTGGAGCCTTAAAATTTGTAAGAAGCGTGTCTATCTCACAAATAGAATAAAGCAAAAAAACGTGGTTTTGTTGGCTCACCTTTTTGTCCTCTAAAATGCTGTATCAAAAGAGCTGTTGGGGTAGAGAAAACTTCAGTCAGTCAAGCATAAACTTATTTAATATTCCATCCTTAATGACATTACATAAGTAGTGGAAAAAACTGGTTTTGCAAATACAAAAATGAGATCAAATTATGTTGATCACATTTATCCTCCTGACTACCAGAAAAAGAAAAAAAAATGTCAGATTACAATTTTTTTTTAAATTCTCCACACCTTGTAAGGTAATTAGAACACGGAAAACATTTCAGGTTTACAAATGTGCTCCACAGAGGACAGCTGGTATTCAGGAGGATATGTAATCCATGTGTTCAAAGTACTAACTCACATGAAAAAAAGCTACTGAAACTTCTTTAAAAACAAGGAACTAAGTTATATTTCTCAATAATAGAAATACAAACAGCTGCAATCAAATAGTAGCCTAAAACTGCAAAAGGTGTGGATGGTGATACAAGATGCTATAAGTCAAAACTTCAGTAAACACTAAAACCTACATTTTAGATTCTCTCTCCTCCAATCCAGCGTGGAGTCTGAGAATTTGTGGTCACAGTGATGAGGTCAAGCCTGGAGAGAAACGAAAAAGACCCGTCATTTTCAGAAATATAAGCGAACCTGATGACATTTAAACCTCACACACACTAACAGAAGTGGCCAGCATCCATCTTCCACTTCATTCCCTTTACTGTAATAATAATGTGCATGCCATCAGCCACTAGAATAAAGCCTTAACGATAAATAGCACAGCTCACACACGTTACCGGATGTATTCATTCTTAAATGTAGTTACTTTCCAAAGTACAATGCTATCGATATAACCCCCGCTTAATATAACCATACAACCAATCTGATTCTAATGCACGTCTCAATGACAACACACCATGAAAATGTCGGAAGGTAGCGTTCATAAGGTTACCATGGGAATGTAATATTTTAAGACGGACTGTCTTAACCAACCTAACACGAAATGTAGGCCTAATACTAATATATTTTACTGACGTTAGCGCTTCGCTTTCGGTCACGACACACTGCACATATATTATGAGAAACTTAGAGAAATGACATGACCAAAAACACGTATACTTCCTTTTCATTGAAAATAATTTTAATGATAACAGGACTTGTAGAAAATCTGTCTAGTAAAAGGCCAATAATAGCCACATCTATATTCAATCTACGAGTCTAGAAAATTAAAAGCATGCTGACTAGATACACTGGAATGTGTTGCGTAGTATATTGTTTACTGTTTTAACAAACAAATGAAGAATAATCTCGAGAAATAAGGAAAGTGACGTACTAATCCATTTTCCCGATAATTATCGATCTAGTTGATGAGATAGCAACATCTTAGCACCACTATTAAACCACCACACAGCGCCAATATCACTGCTTTACTCACCTCCAGCTGAGGGAAAATTAATCAACACCGTGCTGCTGTGACGGTGGGAGACATATTCAAGTTCGTGGCATGGTTCGCGGTTTTTTATTTATTTGTTTTGTGGTCCTCTGAGGTACAGGTACAACGCCCTTTAGTGCAGCGCTACCACGGCAGTAACTTTAGCTCAACCTCCAAAGCTAGCTCCAGTACTTCCACTTCCTAGAAGCTTCTGTAATGTGCATGTCAGCTTTGTCATTGGTCAACGCGGTCAGTGACGTAATACCTACCACATGCTACCCACCACGCCCACTAACTTCGGACATATTTCACATGTTACATATTTTACATCTTCAGTATTTGTCAGCTTGTCAATATTTGCATTTTTTATATGCAGTATTTGTATGAAAGATATTTTGATCACATTCTTTTGAAACACATCTTGTCTGCAGCTGGGTGCCTCCCGAATTTTGCGCAATAGACGCTTCCTGAACGTGACAGAACATGAGATAAACCTATATCTTACGTAACATTTATTAATTACAGACGGGACTGTAATATTAGCATGTTGGATTCCCACGTTCGTTTTGCTTTTAATTAAATTTATATCGTTGTTGTTGTTGTTTTCGCTTTTAAAAATCTGTATTAAAATATTATAATCTTGAGTGGGTTTTTTTATTTTTCTTATATAGCTAATGCATTACTTATGTAGCTATTTATTCAATATTAAAATAAAACAATATTTATTTTTTGCTGAACTACATGAGCAAAAAAATTCAACGGCATTCAGCACCCGTTTAATTGCAGCACACAGAAATGTCCATATGAGGGCGACCAAGTTTAACATTCCAGCTCAGCTTAGAGTAAACTATGGTTCACAACAGTTAAATATAGGTTAAAACAACACAAAACAAACAAACAAACAAACAAACACCCCCCCCCCAAAAAAAAACAAAAAAAAAACAGTGTACGGGATAAATTATACTATTAAATTTTAATGATTTGAAGATGAATGTTCCATCCATCCATTCATTGGGACTTCCCCTGGTTGTTGTTTTATTGTTGTTTATCTTTTGAGTCAGAAGTGTCATGGGGTAGACCACAGGAAAATCGCATAAGGAACAGTGGCCAACTAGGTCAGGTGTGTCTTTGTTTGGAATATCACTGACACAGACCCAATGGAAACTAAATTAGCAGCACCAACGTGTAGAAAAAAGATGTTCAGAAAAAGAAGACACATCAAAAAGCCTACTGCTTGTGTTATGACTGGATAGGTTAAAAATAAAATAAGCTTTAGCTCATACGGACATATACTTCAGAATATTTAAGAAAAATCGTAAAATACAAAAATATTTTGTTTGCATCGAATTTGTACCTCATGTGTCACACTTTAAAATGATCACAAATACAAAACACATGTTTGAAGCTGTTGACAGAGTTTCTCCTCCCCTTCTGACGTCACATTGCGCTTAACTCGTGCATTATCGGAAAAATCCCGACTCCCAGGTTCATCCCGAGTGTTGATTTTTCCGACGGCACGTCAAGGCAGCAGCATTTCGAAGTTTACCGAAGTCGCGCTGAAACAAACGACCCGGAACAAAGAAAGAACTGGAAACAAAAATGAAACGTTCCGAGAATGTATTAACTATGACCCTGTCTTTATTTCTACTACTTTGTCTGGTTTCAGTCAGAGGTAAGTTGTTTATGTTTTTACACTAACACTAACCCAGTTTAAATCTCTTCCATCCATTCCTGTTTGCTTGTATGTTTTTGTAGAATGTGCCTGTCCAATTAACATGGTAATTATTGCCCTGCACAAGCATTCAGCAGCTTTCCAATGTTGATTTGGATAACAAAACATCAGCTACTAAAAAGAATATATATTTATATATATTTCAGTCTTTAAAACAGTTATTCTACCCACAGCCGACATCCTATTTTCGTAAGGCAGATTAGTGACTAATGATAAAAGTTATGTTATTACACGTTAGACTCGTTTATTACTATGTTTAATAAATAATTATTACTTATCTCTTGCTCTGTTGTAAGGGATTACCTTGCAATGCAAACATGTGCAATTGCATTTTTTGTTTGTCTAATTTCCGTCATGGAAACCCTCTTGGCCACAGTAGATGGTGGTGCAGATGGAGCGGAACATAACACCATATGGGCTCTTGTCTGGACCCAACCTGAACCAGCTGGCCATGCGCCTACATTTGCTTCCACCTGGCGTGGTGTTGCTAGGCAGGAGAACTGAAAGGTCACTAGTGGAGACAAATGTCTGTGACAGCTCTCTGATGCCGTGACTGAGATGTGTTCTCTTTGCCCACTGCCCACCTGTCAGTCAGGTGTGTTGGATGTCCTGAGCCACCTGTCTGACGCTGCACTGGCTGGTTGTGTAACTCCTTTTCAGAAAGGCCTGTATGCATCTGTGCAATCTGGCTAATCTGGCAAGCTCTTAATCCTGCACATAGACATGCTGTTGTCATTGCAGAGCTCATGATACTAAAATACCCACATTTATTTAGTATAGGGCGTTCAAAAATTCTAATACTGTAATGGTATAAATGTAATAAGGGCCAAATATCCTTCCCAGTAGTTTGCTTATAAAATGAAATATGATTTTTCCATGTTTTCTGACTATGATTTTGTAGGTTTGAAAGTTCTGCTATGACTCATATATGAGTGTGCTGCCACTCCCATCGTAGAACTCTGACATTATGTTCCTGATCTGGCCTCGATCTGTGAGTCAGCACTTAGGACTTTAGTGCTGAAGCTGCTGCACTGCTGCCTGCTCAGGCCAAAACAGCCCAACAGCAGGACGCAAGGGTCACCAGGTGTTTGATCCAGTCAGGATACAGCAAAAGCAATAGGTCTAAAGCAACATGTCTAAAGCAATAAGCTTGAGTGTAAGGTCAAAGAGCAGAAGGGAATTCTGTTTTACACACAGAGAGAAAACAGGCGGTTACACAAGGAAGACTGGGTCAGACCAGACACCGGAACACTAAACCCAGACCTAACTAAATGAAAACCACAGTCTATCACCAGAAGGTGATGGGTTCTGTGCTTTTGACATCTTGACCATCAGCTTCTCTGTGTCACCAACTTCCAGTTGGTCATAAATATCCTTTTATTTGCACCATCTATCTGTTTTCCTCTTTATTGTAGATAAAAAAAAGACCGCCAGAGCATAAGAATATGGCTTCCAAACATGTTCTCAGTTTCTGTTTCTATTCTGTTCCACTTTAATGATTCTTATTCCTGCTGATTCACAGGTGACTACTGTGATGTAGAACATTGCCACAATGGAGGAACGTGTGTGACAGGAGTCGGAGACGATCCGTTCATCTGTATTTGTGCGGATGGCTTTGGTGGTGACACCTGCAACTTGACCGAGACAGGTACGACAGAGCGTTCTCTTCTTCAGCTCTGAAGGTTCGCCAAGTTCATTTCCTGAATGAAACCTCTCCTCCCATCAGGGCCCTGCGTTCCCAACCCCTGTAAGAACGATGGGCTGTGTGAGGTCATCTCTCCAACCAGGCGAGGAGACGTTTTCAATGAGTACATCTGCAAGTGCCAGACGGGTTTCGAGGGAGTGCACTGCCAGATCAGTAGGTTACTTCTAGTTGTCATTAATGAGTCTAAGCTGTGTGTTTTGGCCCCTGCACCTGTACAACAACGCAGTTACTCATCACTGAACATGAATTGACTTATAATGATGCGATATTTGTGCATTGTGTTAAAAGAAGAAAAATACATGGATGTCAACAGCTGAAAGTAGTCATTTTTTAGCAGTTTCCTCCATATGCGAGGGAACAGGAGGTTTTTAAACCTGCCATGGCAGCATCGGCAGTGAGAGAGGTGCACAGTCCTCTCAATAGTCTCATGAAAGGCCTTTTCTCACAGGCTGTTTCGCTCATTCGGTTTGGCTAATTAGTGAAAGGCCTTTCCACTCTTAGCATTCCTGCCACGCCGTTGGTGCTCAGGCTTGATCAGATCAGTAGAGGGGATTTGATTGTTATGAACTCAATCACATTCGCACAACATAAGGACTAAAGTCTTCTCAAGTTAAATTGTTTTTCTCAGGATTTAGGCAGAGGACAGATTTATTCTGTAATTATAGTGTGGCAGTCTAAGCAGATCTCTCTCAGAACCCGTGTTTCTTTCTTGAATGAACAGCTCACCCCACAGTCCCTCAACCTGACCACAAATGGCAGTGTTTGTGCAGTCTGCTTGTCCACTCCCATAATTTTAAATCAGACGTCACTGGCTGGGTGACTGGTTGAAGGATGAGGAAAAAAACATTGGAACTTGACCCAGATGTAATATTTAGTAAATGGACTTTCATGAATTCACACTTAAAACACATTATTTAACAGAATATATCAGTTATGCTATTTAATCGGAGGTTTCTAATTTATTGGTGATAGTTCTGGAAGTAATGGAAATATAGTAAATCTCCAAAAATACCAGTCCATGAGGCTGTTTTCTGTTGTGCTTCTCAGTCATGCTGTCCATGTTTTGCTGGTGTTGTTACACACGGGCATTTGTTTTTAAGTTGCTGGCAATCCGCTTAGTGTTAAACGGGAATAGGAATTATACAGAACCATGTGGCCCTGCGTCAGCCTGACATCTGCTTTAGTTCTGGATTTTTTTTTTAAGGGTGTACCATGCAGCTAAACTCTACCAAACCCTGTTTAAAAAAAACCCCAGAAAAAATCAAACCTAAACCCTGCAAGACTGTCACTACAGTCAGTCGTGACTCATTGTCATGTCAAAACAAGATAGATCTAAAGAATGGAATGAAGCGTCTTTTCGTCCTACCTCGCCTTGCTGTGTCAGTCTGCCACCTTGTGGGGATACGTTGACATGGACAGAGTTGAAATTAAAACATGTTGGAGGGAAGTTTGGGCTTTGATTAACATACAGTAGGTGTTTTTATGAGAAGAGATTTTATTAAACAGAAATCTATAAATGTAACATTCACTACATCACTTAATATAACCTGAAAGGTGAAACTTTAATTCACCCAGTTGGATTTGATTAGGAGGGCTTAAATGTGTGCTTGACTCCCAAAATAATGTGAATAATGTGAATATAATGTGAATATAACTTTATAAAACCAATAAATAATACACTTGTTGTGTCTTTCAGATGTGAATGAATGTGCCGCCCAGCCTTGCAACAACGGAGGGACGTGTCGAGATCTGGATGGCGATTACACCTGCCAGTGCCCCTCGCCATATGTTGGAAAGCAGTGCCAGCTACGTAAGCTCACTAGCATCATATCAGTCGAGAGTTTGTTTTTAGGGCTGTTGCTGCTTCTACCTATTCTCAATGCCGTGCATTCATCTGCGTCCCAGGATGCACCTCTCTGCTGGGGATGGAGGGTGGCGCAATCGTGGAGGCTCAAATTTCAGCGTCCTCCATTCACTATGCCATTCTTGGTCTTCAGCGTTGGGGCCCCGATTTGGCGCGACTCAATAACCAGGGCATCGTTAATGCATGGACATCAGCCAGCCACGACAAGAACCCCTGGATTGAGGTGAGAAAAAAGCGGTCACTGCAAAGTCCCCCGGCTGAGCGATATCAGTCGCTAACTGGCTGTGATTTTGGAAACAACAGATTAACCTGCAGAAGAAGATGCGTCTGACGGGCATCATCACTCAGGGCGCCAGTCGCCTGGGAACGGCGGAGTACATCAAGGCGTTTAAGGTGGCGAGCAGCTTGGATGGGAATGCATATGCTACTCATAAAGTTCAAGGCCAATTGAGGGACAAGGTCAAAGAGCCAGCAATTCATGGAATCAGTCGTAATAAAACTTCTTCGCTGTCGTTCAGCTTACTTTACTTTGTTTCCATGTCACAGGTCTTTGTCGGTAACACAGATAACGACAGCGCAAAGACCAACCTCTTTGAGCCTTCCATTGTGGCCCAGTACATTCGGATCATCCCGGTGGTTTGCCGCAGAGCGTGCACGCTGCGCATGGAACTGGTGGGCTGTGAACTAAATGGTAAATAAAACTAGCTGAAATGTTGAAGGCGCTCCAGCAGTTGTTTGTTTTGGCTGTTTTCCATGTAGCTCTATGCACTTCTGCTCCTCTACAACGTATTCTAAATGTCTTGTTTGTAAAAACGTTTTGTCAGTGACACTGTTTGACCACCTCCTTCCCTGGATGAAGGGTAGGGGTCCTTCTATTCTTTTTCGGTGGGTGTATTCATTTTTCCCCGCTCTTCCTCTTTCTCTTGCTTTGCCTCTCCCTCCCTCCGTCTGCTCAACATTCACAGTTTATTCAAACACGGCAGGTTGCTCAGAGCCACTGGGAATGAAGTCCCGGCTCATCTCAGACAGGCACATTTCAGCCTCCAGTTCGTTCCGCACCTGGGGCATCGACAGCTTCACATGGCACCCTCACTTTGCCCGTCTGGACAAGCACGGGAAGACCAACGCTTGGTCTCCCGTGCACAACAACCGCTCTGAGTGGATCCAGGTGAGGCTAAACCCACCGCTGAGATGTTGTTATTGCTTTTAAAAGGATTGAGGTTCAAGCTTGTGCTGTCCCCAGGTTGATCTGGAGAAGACGAAGCGCATCAGTGGTATCATCACTCAGGGCGCCAAAGACTTCGGCGTGGTGCAGTTTGTGTCTGTTTTCAAGGTTGCATACAGTAATGACGGGGAGTCGTGGACCACGGTGAAGGAGGAGAGTGACGTCAACGATAAGGTCAGGTTCCAGAACACAGCAAAACATCTTCATTCAACAAGAATAAATATCTTCTTGTGCTGGTGATTACGAACGTTAACTTCCTGAGCACCAGCATCTCAAGGCCCCGTGTCCTCACATGAACACATACATGCATGAGTTTGTCTCAGCTTTGTAGAACACAGGTGTGAACCAAGGTAAAAGGTGTAACCGAGGTAAAATGTTTAAAGGTGCATTTATTAGTCGGGTTTTTTTTTTAAAAGAAAGATTACGCATGAGAACATCAGTGGAAATGCTGAAAGTGTTTGTTAGGTGTGAAATGCTGCATGCCTGGGGCTGATGGGTGAGTGTCAGTTTGAATCCAGGCCCAAACATGAGCCAATCAGATTGACAGTCCTTGAAGATCAATCACACTTTTACTATCTTTAACAGAACGGGGGAAAGGCCATGTGGTAACTTTAGAAGGGAAGGGCCTCCACCCTTTTTATCACCTGCTTCCCCTCCTGTGTTCTTGCTCCCAGGCAGGGGAGTCAAGCCCAATCAAAGCAGCTCAAAGCAAAACAGAATAGCTTGCTTAAACTATAGTTTGCTTAAAATGATTACCTTATTTTGCAGCTTTTCCAGGGCAACACTGACAACAACAGCCATAAGAAGAATCTGTTTGAGCCCCCTTTCTACGCCCGATACGTGCGAGTGGTTCCCTGGGAGTGGCACGAGCGGATCACCCTGCGCATGGAGCTGCTGGGCTGTGACGACTGAGAACTACCCTTCTTTTTATTTTTTTGACACAGAGCAACCTGGTGGCTCCTGGGACTCTAGCACCTTCTCACCAGAAACGTTTTTGCTGTTTTAAGTTGTACAGTAATAGAACTCACCGACAATAAATATCCTTAATTTTGTTAGTTTTGGTAGAAGAAAAGTTTGCCTAGTTTGCCTAGTTTGAGCTCACCCTGTTGTTTGCTTAATAACTGTTCTAGCTTACTCTTCTGCTCATGCTCGTCACTAAATTGAGCATTTAAAAGGTTTTTTTCAGCCTTTGCTTTGTAGTCCTTGTAGCTTCTACAGACAGACATCGACACCAGCTTTATACTCCAGTACAAACCATACTGGGCCTGTGCAATATAAAGCTACTATGCTAGGTAGAAAATAGTGTAGAAAAGGCACTAATATTTTTTTGTTATATTCCATCTTTTTCATGTGTTCTCACATGAATTAAATGTCATTTTTACTGCAAATGTGAATCTATGTTGAAATATTTGTAGAGATGAAAGGAAACATTAACTTTTTTATTCATTGTTGGTCTTCAGATAAGATCAAGCAATAAACATTAAAAAAAAAAAAAATCTTGAGTGTGTGTCTGAAATTACTAGTGTTTTGGTCCAATGTGAAATGAAGACAAGCTGCCAAGACACATCACCATGAAGAGGTGACAACAAGATGAAGATGAAGAGGAAATAAAGCGATAGGAACATGCTGTCATTGTCAGTTCTTGTCCAAATTAACACTAAAACCATCCGCTCTTCCTGCTGTCCTGTTGGTTAAAGGTCTAATGACACTTTAGGCACTCATCAAACTGCTGAACTCAGGGTCTGGTTTGACTTCTGGCAACAGCTTTATACCACCATAAATTCTGTCTGTGCTATAAACAACCAATCACTCGACGTGAAAAACGCAAATAATTTTGTTTCTTTTTTTGTCATAAAATGCTGTGAAATTTTAAAGAGATAGCAAAACATTGTTCATTTTACAGATGCACATCAAAGTGACGGAAGCCTTGAACATCATACAAATTAGGCACATCCAGCATTAGCTTTTTCTTATAAGAGAAAAAAAATTGTATTTGATACTAAAACATGTGAGAGGTGTAATCAATACAAAAATGTATCTTTTTTTTGGCTTAAGCAACAACTCTTTTGTATTTGCAATTTTAGGTACAAAAATGTACACTCCATGAAGAGATAAATTCATCCTAACTTGTAATTGTTTCAATAAAACACACTAGATCCCATTTAAACATCTGAAATTGCATAAATATTTGCATTCATGTAAATACTGTATAATAGACGTAGGTCAATTCAGAGGATGAGCTTGGAATAAGGTTTACTGCCACCTAGTGGCCACTAGATGGAAGGTTATTAGCCCTTAATAAAGCTGGAGAAAGCAGCATTTTTGGAAAAGCATATTTTATCGTTTCACCTTTAGTGTCACATACTGTAGTTTTTAATATAATATCGGTTCAACTATATTTTCACAATTTTTCTTGGAAAAATAAACTACTACATGGTATTCCATGGATAATTTCCATGAATAATTTCCATGGATTGAAAAAAATGTAAATTGCAATCACATGTATAACAAGCACTGAATAGTGGCCAGGATATTATCCTCCCCCCGAAGACTGTTATCTGGAACAGACATTCATTTACTGATGTCAAAAACACACAAAAATGACACTAAATAGCTGGAGTACAAATATTAGGGAAGTAGAACTTGTGTCTTGTTTAAGGCCAGAAGATTATATTGCAAAGTGGCTTGTGAAAAGGAGAAAATTGAGTTTTTATTTGTTTAAAAATGACACTTTCTGATCACTTTCCAGCAGTCAGTGATAGAGAGAGAAAGGAATATACCCAAGTCAAAGCTCCAGCTGACCATGAAATTAATTATATCCTGGATAATTTAGGAAACTATCTATGACCTTTTTTTTGGTAATTTAATATGAACACACTGTGGAATATTATGTAGAGCATTTTTATTTTCAATCTGACACTTTACGGCTTTGCTTAAGAAACCTTAGAATTCTCATTTTCCCTTGCTACTTTATTCAAGGACGTATGCTAATTTTGACTATTTATGAAAATCTAAGGTGTCTTTTAGATCACACGTGTCTGTTTAGGTGAAATATTGCTGAAATGAGAACAAAACACTGTTGAGGATTTTACACATTCAGAACTTGTATTTGTAACTTTAATTGCCCTTTGAAGGTATATTCATCATGTAATATTTTGCGGTCTATTTGTTTTTTGCAGTGTTCTGACTGGAATATGGATCTTAAACAACTTTTAGTACATTCCTGACAACAACACCAGAACACAGGAGCCATTATTCTACTATACTTAATACAGTTTAAGTCTAGTATCAACCCAGAAAAGTTACTAAATTTATTTTGTATTTAAAATTTAAATACAAGTTTTCATATTTTAACAACAGTCTCACTTGGACTTTTGTTGACTGATTATTAAAATAAGATAGTGTATGTAATAATAACATTAACCAGCAGGTGGCAGTCAGGATTTTGGTTGTCTTTTAGCAAGAAATTATCCAAAACTGAAAAAAACACTTTATTTTGATTAAATATAAACTATGAAAAAGATCCCATACAAAGTTGGAAAGAAGCATTTCAACTTTTGTTCGAATTTACTGTGAACAAACTCCTGTCATGCATAAAAAGTGACGTTTGTGGAAAGAGACAATTAAGTGGTAAAGAATTTGAGGTGGTGATACAAATGTGACGACTGTAAAATTTAGGTGGAACATGAGATCAGAACGAGGGCAGGATTAAGAAAAGAACACGGTGTGGAGAGCATTAACCAAATTAAATCTCATTAGCACACGGATGATCATCTGCAAGATGTATTTACAAATAAGAATTGTCTTCTTAAAGGTCAAAGTGAAAATGGATTGATGATAGTGATGATGCATTATGACATTCTTTGAAAGGAGTCAGCCTGATTTCTACACCCTGGACCATGAAACAATATTCAGGAGATGTTTGTATGAGGATTCCTGGAAAAACCTAAACTGCAGTATCCACATAAGGAAAAATGCAATGTAATTTTAGTAGCTTATAAATGCGTAATAATAATTTGAGAAAATGATCAAAAGACAGGAATTTTATTATTATGTTTTATTATAATTTCAAAACAGTTTGCTCAGGCAAAAAATAGTTTGATATCAGCCAATTCCAAAGATTTATTTGGTATTTGAGTATTTGGTATGTGTTACTGATACTGTGTATATAAGAAACACATCTGCAAATATTCTTTCATAGTGATGTACTCATCAGCCATTTATAATACTCACAGTATAATTTGAATAATACACTATTTTATCTTTCTTTCATCTTGCAAATAATAAAAAAAACCTTTTTAATATTATCAAATAAACATTTCACACTCTCTAACAGGTTTTAAAGAGTTTTGTAACCTTCTGAGTGAAAGTGAAAGGGGTGAAAATCATATGATGGTGTCAATGGAGGGACAGCAAACTTCAAATTGCATGAATGATCCAGAATCTTGCGGATTTGAAGAGTGAAATAACAAATTTGTAGGAATGTTGTGCAAAATTTGCTACAGATGTGAAGATATTCAATAAAAACACTCCTGCAAATGGGCAGAGTGGTTATGAATAGAACTTTTCTCAACCTGACCTCCACACTTGGCTCTTTCCTACTCATAGCTGAGGTTCAGGAGGGCTGCTTAGGTAATGTTTTGGTGTAACCTCAGGAAACTGTGTCACAGTGGACTTTTTGGGAGGTTTCTAAACGAAAATACTGAGATGAATTTAGGCTGGCAGATTAAACACTGCAGCATCTGCATGGAGATGTGCTCTCTTTTCGACTAATATTCAGACACTATTATATGTTTCTAGTGGCTTAGTAGCTGCAGGAAAAAAGATGAAATATGCTGCAAATGATAAAGTGATAAGAAGACTCATATGCACAATACAATGTTGTTCTAACATGCAGTAAGCCCTAATGAAAGCAATAAAGAGGCTCTTTCAGACTACAGATTAGATAAACTGCCAGTGGTGAAAAATATATATAAATGTTTAGTATATCACTCATTTTATACATTTATTGCATTTTCTAGCAAACAAAAGACTTGGTTTGAAGAAGATTAAGCAGGTAAAGAAAATGGCTGGATGGATGGTTTGAATGAAAAAGTACTTGTATAATAACAGGTATTCTAACATGTATTAATGCTTATCGACAGACAAACGATTTGGTGGATAATCCTAATCCATGTATCTATTTTTTTGACGTCAGTGCTATATTATGGTATAGATTTGCAAAATTAAATTACAGTGCGTAAAAATGTCTGCAGTATGTCGATGACGGTTATAGCGTCAAAAAAATTATGACGAACTATTTTGTGGTTTGAAACGCGATCACATGAGCGTTCGCGATGCGCGGGAGGGAGGTGCGGTTTCGGTCTCTCCTGATTGGTCATTCTGACCTTGGCGAGTTGCGCGAGGTGTTTAAATAGCCAATCGCGCCGCTCTCCCCAGTATGTGTAGAAGCTGCGCTGAGCTGGACTTCCTCTCTCGGTGCAAGACCGCGTCCACGCGACAGCCCGTCCCTGCTCTTACTCACCGAACACAAGTGCCATGGAGGCGACAAGTAGTTGACGTTGACGTCTACCTTCTCTTTTGAAGCTTTATTCCCGTCTGATCATTGCGTTACCGGTTTATTGACGTTTTGAAATTTCCGAACTTTGCTTTTCACGAACCTCGACCACCTCCAAACATGAAGTACATCATCGGCATCGGCGGGTAAGTGGCTAACCGATGAATGAGCGGAAGCTAATGTAAGCTAAGCTAAGCTAGCTGCCGGGCCCTGCAAAGCCCGGCACACGTGGAGCGGCCGGCCGTGCCATTCGTTAATTTATTGTTTCGTATTTTTGGTCGATCCCCCACTGCTGTTTAAAATATACGCTCAAGACCATATTCGTGCTGACATAGTGTCAACGAATCAATGTCATTGTCAACAACCAAAAAAAAAACCCCTAGTAATTACGGTGTAATACTCATGGCTTTATAGGGTATCAGTAAGTATCATTATATATCAATAATGATATATATATATATATTTTTTTTTTACAAACCTACAGTCAATTAGGTGCAGATTATATGAAATTAGGAATCTTTAACACTCTTAATGTATAATTACACATCTAATACCCGATAAAAAAAAATTATTAATTCAATGTAACATTTCGGGTTCTGATTAATACTCTTCGGCATCATCCATAGGTCATTTGATTATTGCTTTGTTCCTTGCAGCGTGACCAATGGAGGGAAAACCACCCTCACCAACAGACTCATCAAGTACCTGCCTAACTGCTGTGTCGTCCACCAGGATGACTTCTTCAAGGTGAGTTACAGCTTGCACTTGAATAAATTCAGGAGAAAGCTGGCGAAAAGGGGATTGCACTTTTAAGGTGCAGATTAGCAGGTTAACGCTGATGCTTGGTTTGCTAGATGCAGTAAAATCTAGAGCATAAGAACAAACAAGCACAAAAAAGAAAATGCGCAAAGCATGAATGGAATGTACACAGGTACATCTCATCAATGTATGTTTCAGCCCCGAGACCAGATTGAAGTTGGTGAAGATGGCTTTAAGCAGTACGATGGTAAGCCTGGGTTTTCATGAAAGGGTTTATGTGTATATGTGGTTTGCTCCCGCTGGAATGTAATCATTTGTAATATGCATGCAGTTCCGATAAATCTAATTGCTAAACATGTTTATTTACTTCTCCCAATTTTCTATTTCTTTCCCCTTTCCATCCTCCCTCTGTTTTTGCTCTTTAGTCATCACTGCTTTGGACATGGACGACATGATGAGTACCATCTATGCATGGTTGGAGAACCCAGTGAAGTTTGAGAAGTCTCACGGTGTCAATAACACCCTGGAAATAGTACCAAAGTCTGACCATAAAGATGATGAGGAAACTCATATCCTTATTGTGGAAGGCTTCCTGCTTTACACCTACAGGTAAGCTTGTTCTTTACATTGTGTTGTTTACATTTCACTGTGACGTCAAAGAAGATGGTACCGACCTGAGCTTAATTTGTCTGTCTCCTGCAGGCCTTTGATCGACGTGTTGAATCAGCGTTACTTCATTTCCATCCCATATGAAGAATGCAAAAAGAGGAGGAGGTAATTTCCGTATCCTTACCTTGTGTTTCTGCACCAGTCTTCTGATTCACCCTTAAATATTCTTTAACTGCTGTTGCGTCTCATTGCAGCTCAAGAAACTATGTGGTGCCAGACCCGCCCGGCCTGTTCGATGGCCATGTCTGGCCAATGTACCTGAAACACAAGGACATCATGGAGAGATCAGGTGTTGATGTCGGTAAGTCAGCGTTTATATTTGCATTGGTGTTTTAAAATGTTAAATACAAATTTTTCTGATTAAAACCCCTTTTTTTGCGCTATTACAGTGCAGCTAGATGGAACCAAGTCAAAGGAGCAGCTCTTCAACTTTGTCTGTGGTGATGTCCTGAACAACATCCAGAAAGCTCTATAGGTGCACAAAAGTTCCAAGTACTTTTTTGATAAATGTTCTCTGTCAAATGAGTTTCTGAATTCTGTTTTTCGTTTTAATTCAGGTGAATTAATTGGCTCAAAGGAAGATATATTCAGTCTGCAAGCAGAAGAACGCCTTGCCTTAAGTTTCTACCTGGCAGCTCATTTACCAGACTGCTATGATATTTATGAAAATGTACAATTCTAACTTGTGGCATCCAATGCTGGCATGATTTTTATATCAACCATATTTATTGCTTTGTTACATCACACACTCCAAAGAGGAAAAAAATGGATGTGTTCAGAAAATGATTGCACTTAGATGCTTGTGTCAATAAATGATCTCTCCCCATATCATGCTTACGTGATTATTCACACACTGTTGCTTCTTTCAGCATTTACACTGAGATGCGTACAAAAAAACCCCTAAGAAATACCCCAAGAGGTCCACACTGGGGGCCTATTGAGCCTTCTGAACACTTATCTGCCCCAGGCACCTGTTGACTAAAGCAAACAGCTTTCACTATCTGTGCTCCCAGGCAACAGATGGTGTGAGTGATAAGGTGCAACTTTGTAACCTTAAATCAAAGGTACAACCTTTATAGTTGTGACCATGTGTTATTTTTCCTGCAATTTGATAAAGTCAGAAGCTCCTCACACAATACATTTAGTTATAGACGCCTGTTCTCATCATTAATACCTACATTTGTTGAATAAGCTGCATAAACCTTATTTGGGGCGGGGGGGTTTCACACATCTTACATCACATCATGACACTTTGTTCCAATGTGAGACTACGCACATATGCTATCAAATATAAAAGCATTTTGAGTGAAAATAGATCATATGACCAGTTTGAGGTAAATCTTCAAAAACTTTTGTGGATCTGTGAATGTTCCAGATGGTCTTATGTAATCATAGAAGACATATGGAAGAAGGTCAACGTGTTCGCTAGCCTGTGAAATTGTTCTCCCCCGAGTCCTCTGCATTCTGGCTCTTGTATTTCTACCGTTAATCAAAAGAGCTTTCTGTGTGATTCTCTGTATTCATCAACCCTCCTTCACTTGAGCTGCCTTTAAAAACAAACTGGGATATTTATTTTCATAGGTGCAGTTGGAATGGTTTAAACTGCTCTTCTCACAGCTGAATTTCTGTGTCTGGGACCAAACAATCCACAAGTGTTGATGTGATGCAGCGTGCAGCACAGATGGGCGTCGGACAGAGAGCACATGCTGTAACATTTAGAGTGCAAAGTGGTTCTAAAAGCACGACTGCAGAGACGCACGCAGAACATCTGACTCAAACTTTCACCCACTCTTTTTTGGCACGCATTCACTAAATGCATTGCAGTTTAGGGCTGATGTTTAATGGCATCCAGTTACTTTTTAACACACATTTGCACTGATTTACAACACACCTCCCATGTCCTCATGCTAATTATTGTATTGTTTTTGTTTGACTTGGCTCAGAACACCAGCAGAACTGCAAAGAAGAGTGTTCCACAACCAAGTAGAAGATTCTGTTTCAAACTCAATCGCCACTGAAATGATCTTGCTGCCATATTTAACACCAAATATCAGTCAGTATTTCAGCATTTTAGTGGCTTTTAGTGCTAAAAATAGGTAATCTTTGGTGATGTGTTAATGTGGTTCAATATGTCTGTGTTTCTTCAGTCGTCAGACAAACAAACTTAAATGTTCGTGGATATCACACATTTGCTTTATATGTTTTGCTTTTGCCACCATACTAAAAATAAACTGAAATTTGCCTCCAGAATGTGGCAGAGTTTTAAAAATGCAGACTCCTCCAATTGTGCTTAACAACAGCACTTGGCTAAATTGCTCATCTATCTTGGTTGTGTGTGCAGCGCCCCTACATCTGGACAGGAATGTGACAGAGGAGTTGCGGACAGTGCAGAATGTCCAACATTCTGGATGAAAACTTCCTCGTACTGGGGAAAAGTAGGTCATATTTGGATTTAAACTGCATGAAGGTGAACTCATTGACTTCAGATTGTCGTGGATAGATATGGTGGATATGTGAAGGCGTCTTCTGATATGACCGTTGCAGCAATCCTGCAGCTTTCTTTTCACACTGAGACATGTTCTCGTGTGTGTGTGTGCACGGCTGTTTCCTTCTGTGTATCACTCTGTCGCACCTCTTCCCAGTGCTTCCAAAAGCAGCTGCTATGGCCGACTCCGCGTCAACAACACTATAAATCCTCATTTCAGAGCTCTAACGTCTGGTTTATCACATCTCCATCCCCACTAACCCTGGTGGAAGTGTCTGTGATTTTGCGGCCGGTTTTCTGGAATACGTTTCCTTCACTAGCAGGTTTGCGGCCTGCCTTTTAATATGTTTATTCCCCCTTTTTTTTCCTAACCAGCCACCAAAACAAAAAGGAGCCAGAGCTCATTCTCTTAATCAAATCCTCTTTCCCCTCCTCCACATCTTGTATGTTTCTATATTTACACCCTTTATTGGCATCTAAGAGCAGTCATTGGCACTGCAAACCTTTTTATGACATTTTTCAAATGTAGACGTGGGCTTGTTTTGAGAATTCTTTGGATGTGACAGCAGCGAGCTGAGCCGCTAACGCCACACCTGTCAGACCTTTCGGCCCTCTGTGGTTTCAGCAGCTCCGTCTGTGTTTACCCTGACAGAAACTGACCTCCACAGACGCAGACACAACACCAAGACGTGCATCCCGCGAATGGTTCAGACACGCACGCATTCCCATGGCTCTTGCTGCAATACAGCAAGAATCTGGATGATTTAGAAGAGTGAAAATATAATTTACGTTGAACAATGGTCTACTCACCACTGGTTTTCTGCCCTCCCTTTCTGCCCTGAACTCCCTTGTAGATTTCTGTCAGTTCTAATGACTTATGAATATATATAATCTTAAATTAAATATCAATTTATTATATTAAAATTAATATAACCAACCTAAAGCCACCTCACTAATCAGGACTGCTGCCTGACCTCCTGACCTATAGTCCTTAGGTTAACTTTGAGATCATACAAAAAGAACTTATTGAATCAGTCTTGTTCTCTATTCGGGCTCTTTATCAGCCGTGATCTACAGTATAGATACAATTAATAAAAACTACCCAATCTCATTCCAAGCCCTGCAGACACCTGCAGATGCTCTTGAGGACAAATCCATTTTGTCCTGCGTCCAGACACTGTTGACCTCACCGACATTCCCACGGAGGTAGCAGGACGTGACCTTCAGCTGTTTACAAAAACATCATTCAGTTCTGTCTCTCATCACATTTCTGATGTTTTCATGTTTGTTAGAGGGTTTAGAGAGACAAATTTGATGTTTCAGCAGGATGGGGTGTTTCTTTCCCACAAGGCAAGACAATTGTTTTATTCTTTGAATCATGTTGTCATCTCGCCCTGGCCAAATGATGGAGCGCAAAAAAGGTTTGGGAACAATTGTATTAAAAGGCCTTTATTTTATCGCTGTGTTACAGCACAAAATAAAAAGAGTTGCACTTGTAATTTACATGTCTACATTTCTGCGAAGATTGTAAAAACTGAATTTTCAGAAGCCCACAGAGTTCACACCAGAGTTCACAGAGGGCCAAGTGTTTATCTGCTCTGCGGTCACCAGCAGGACAAACCAGACATGCCAAAATAGTTCTGCCTCCGGTGATGACAGCCAGACAACCTAATAACGCCTAAATATACACTTCTCAAACAATGCTAATGAGCTGAAAATGCTGTAAAATGAAAGTAAATTAAGAGCTACTCGTGTGTGCGCAATATTGAAATTTAAAACTATTGTTTTGAGAATATGTGGTGGTTACTCTGTAAACTGTTATGTTCTGTTACTCTGCTGCTGAGTCACAGAAACCCAATTACAAATGTTCTCCACGTCCACTTATTCAGACGTGTGTGTAAAGTTATATAATAAGGGAGGGGAAGGAAAAATAATGCCACTCACTGGTCAAAACGCCACATAGATCTGTTGAGCAGACCCTCCAGTCCAGCCCTTCAGACAGCTCGCGTGTGCAGGAATAAAACTGCAGGGGCTGACCAGAAAAACCTGAGAGAAATAATAATATGAAGCAACCGTCATTGGTGTGGGCCCGAGGACCATATCCTGTTATGGTGTGTCTGGGAGCGGCCATGGCCATGCCAGGCAGGGACAGACCACAGCCTCCCACTCTTCACCCGTCTGAATCACTGTTTACTCAGACAGGAAGGCCACATGCAAGACGGCTTCATCTGCAGCTCCTGCTCCGTGTCTGCCACTCACTTGTGGCTTTGGCACACAGGCTTTCTGTTTTTCCCTCAGGGCCACGATTCTAAAAGTAGACGCAAAAAAACTAACGCTCGAAGGAAAAGGCCCAGCCACGGAAACTGCTGCTTCTCTGAGCTGTCTGGAGCCCCTGACGCCTTCTCTTCCTGAAAAAATAAGATGTAATTCAAACAAAATGCTAATGAAGAGAAGATTCACATGAATTCACTGGTGAAATATAAATACAATCACCAAATTAAGTGATCAAACAATAAATAATTAATATATGTTATAAAGTAAATATAAAGTAAATGCAAGCCTCATTTAAATACCTCATGAGAACATCTTTAACTTTCTCTGTTGAAAGTTTGTAAAAAAAAAAAAAAACGGACACATTTTGTTTTTGTTTTTCTGGTGAATTGACCCAATTTCAGAGAAATCAAAAAAATAACAACAATTACTGTTGCAAAAGTTTTATTCATAGATCCGCTTTATTTAGAGTTGGGCACAATGTTGAGCAAAGACCAGAATCAAGGTCCTCATCTGGCCCCTTCGCCTCACGGCCCGTCCATGACCACACTGTGGTACAGCTTCCGCCCTTTAGAGAGACTGGATGGGGGTGGGACGAGCCATTTTGGTTTTCTGACTGGGTTTGTAGCTGTAGTAGAAGCTATAAAATTAGGATTTTATGTGAATTTGATGGGGTGGAGCTGACACATGTTTGTGTTGCTACAGCGAGGAATGTAAGCCAGATTTCTGACAATAGACTCCTGATTCCTGGGCTGTGGATGTGACACTGACATGTGACATGTGACATGTGCTCAACAAGGCACAATTGGAAGCATCCATCCAGTGTTTACCAATTCAGGGGTAATTTAAGATTGAATAGGAGGCCACAAGGGCATGTGTCAGATTACCTATGTGCACCATGTTGACTGCAGATGAACACGACAGTAGATTATGATGTAAAGAAACATGCAGTCGATCCTAAAAACTTCTCTGATATTTGTAAAATCTCTTATCACTTGGGTCTTCAACACGTATTGTTTTGTCTTTGCAGACTTTACAGCAATAATCACATTTGCAGAATCGCCGAATCCACGAGGCGACCTGTAAACCTGGTCTCTACTGACACCTGGTGGACAGACGTGCTGAACGACAGCCTAATATTTGCTGACCCGCAGGAGAAAAGGACTGTCATGATGAAGATGGCGATGAGGAGGAGGAGGATAAGAGGAAGATGGATAGCTAAGAATGTTTCAAAAAAGTTACACCTACATCGACTATTAATTTAAATAAAGCGTCACAGTGACAGAAATACAAAGAACACCTAAAGGTTCTAATATATGCATAAAGCTAATATGTTTATAAATACTTGCCATGCAATAGGTATCAAGTATGTGTTAAAGAATCATTTTAAAGCTGTAAAGCAACAAAGAACCTTAAAGTCACGTGTATCTAAATCAATGTTTATTATCTGTTTTCCTGGCAATACCTGTTTTGGCTCACTGAAGTTTTATTATCAAGTGTCACGTGTAACTGATTGTTAGAATCAGGTCACGTTATTGTGTTATAAATAAGGAAAGCTGTAATTCCACAGAAGACAGACAATTAATATCAGAATGTGTCAAAAAGCACCGTATCTTGTTGATCATAAACCTTTCTTAGACAGGATGGATATTGTCATAAATAAAAATCAAATAACTCACTTCACTAGATAGGTTTGTGAAATAAATTCAAAGATACTGATGAGAGCAACGTTTGGTACCTCGAAACTATCCGAATTTATTTTAAGCAGTAATTTTCAAACCAAACACCGTTTTTATTATATTCAACACTAGCAGGGCATGGAGCCCCAAAATACATACATATTAACACTTCAGTTCAAAAAGACAGCAGATGCATTGTTCCTCAGCTCATGTTGGCAGTAAAAGCATTTTTGTGAGTAGGTCTCCATTCTTCAGCTAAGTGCTTGAATGTTTTCTTTTATCTGATGTCAACAAATAAAATGTAACAGCATTTTGTGATTTAGTTCATGTCTTTGCTTCGTGGACATCTCAGCAATTGAGTCTTATTAGAGACTTGGTCACTCTTTAGCCCAACGTGAACAAATAATTGAGTCTGAACTAAATTTTCTGGTTTGTGAAAGTGGAAACAAACTTTGCCAATTAGTTGTTGAATGTTTTTGCAAGAATGATATTGTGCATTTGAAATGTCACCCTTAATGATTGTTAACAGGTAGTAAAAAAAGAGCAAAGTTCATTCACAAGGTCAAACACAAAGCCCGCGTGACGCAGATAGCAAAGCATTCATCAAAAATAGAGAAATCAAAGTTAACTATCCATTCTTGTGCTGTCAATCACACGGACTGTCTGATTGTAAAAGATTGTAAAATGAAATAGACAAAACTACTCAGTACAAAAGATCAGTAATGATAAATTGCAGAAATGTGCTCAGACCTGAATGTATTGATATGATCAAAGTACACGATGTCACTGGCTGCATGTGCTCTGGCCTGGAACCATGGCTACATATGCCCTTCAATTCAATACTGTATTCTTACAAATAATGGCAAAAGCGCCCCAAATATTTTCAAAAATCTACAGGTCTGCAGCACTTTATGTAATAAATAGACATGCAAAACCATGTGTATGTTCATTAGGTCAGTAAACAGGGGTACGTGCTAGTTTCTTTTTGCAGGTTTGGCTATAAGCTGTCGTTCTCTCTCCAGCTCCTTCTCTCGCTGCTGCTCCTTCTCCAGAAACTCCTTCTGCTTTTGTTGCTGCAGTTTCAAGGCTCTTTTCTGGGGGAAAAAAACAGTCACAATCCTTAAAACAGAATCCAGCGACAAACTTCCGAACTAATGATACATTAAAACTACTGAGATACCTTTAGTTTTGTTGTTTTTTCGTGGATGGTGATCATCTCCTTTCTTATGTTGACCAGTTTATTGTGGTACACCTTTGCCTCTGTAAACTGCATGCAACACAACCAATTAGAAACCCTGCCATTTGCTTGTATAGTGAGTACAAATGGGAATCCCACATACCAATGAATTGAGATCCAGTAAGGCATTAAACTCTCTAAATTTGGTGACCTCTTGGTCCAGAGTGTCTAACAAGATCAGCTGATTTTGTCTGGTTGAGTCAGAAAAGAACAGGTGTCAAAACATGTATTGAAAAAAAGAGTCAAAACAAATGATTTCACTATCTGTTTATCTATGGAGAGTTTAATCATTCAGGAACTGATATTCATTTACAAACACCTGTTTAGCCAACACGCCTGTAAAAAACACAACCTCTTGTGGGTGGCTCTGATCTATCTGTTGACCTTGTTTTTAAAAGATGCCATAAAAAAGAGGTATTTAAATGATTCATTTGTAGAACTGAACACAACCACTTATGGTACTCAGCCATGTCACAGAAAAGAAGAAAACAATCCCACTTAAATACAGGTTAGATAAAAGAGCAATCATCAAGGAAAGAAGGAAACTGCATGAAGGCGGTGCTCCATGCAGTACTCACGTGAGCTCATGTAGGGTTCCTTGAGACTTCTGTAGGTCAGGTAGATAGTGAGCAAGTAATCCTTCAGTCAGTTTGGCCACCGTCTCCTTATCCACAAAGACATCCTCTGCGGCAGCTGCGTCTTCCCGATGCTGCATGTCCAGCTGCCTTAACTGCAAATCTGTCAAGTGACATACATGTTTTTAATACAGGTATCACAAAAGACAATATCTCACATTCAAAACATTTAATACTAGTCTCTAGGACATGTTTATGATTTTTTTTTCCATTCACAAATGTGTTCTTCTAAAGAGAATGTCCAAGTCACTTTCATGAATGTGATATTAAACTCTAGATTTGAGCACATCTCTGGTCTTAATTTCAGGAACGCAAGTGTCTGATGTTTCCAATCAGCATCTGGAAACTCCCTTAAAAGGACACGATCCTAAGTAGCTGAATGGAGATTTTCATCCACAAAAAAGGTGGAAATGCTGCAGGAAGTGAGGTGCAACAGTGGTGATAGCTTGTGGATGAAGCTTGTGGATGAAGCTGCAACAGTGGTGATAAGCAACAATGGTGATATTCTATCACTCATTCAACAAATGTTGCCACACACTCTTGAAGTTCAAATTAGTTGAATTTAAATCGACCTGAAGAGGCTTTTGGGTGAAACGTCTCTAAACAAGTGATTAGGATTAGGATTTTTGTGTGCCTTTGATGCTTATTTTATTCCTATTTAATAATGTGTTTCTTCTTTAACAGGGGCTGGGCAAGTTAAGGCCGTATATGAAGATGTAGCTGAGGTAATATCTTAGGCATTAGCACACATACCTTCAATGTGTGGCAGTTCACTCTGGGAGGAAGGTGGACGTTCCATCACTTCTACCTCCATGTGCAGAACTTCCCTCCAACCCCACTATTTTTTCGAACATAAAACAATGCACCACACACTTATGCCGTTATAAACAATGGAAATATCGGTCTAACAACAACAAAATCATTTTTACAATCTACACGAGTGCAGACTCGCCACTGAGCAAAAAAACAAAACAAAATGTAGTCAGACAAGTTCTTAATAGAATTAAGTGCAAACATTGAGGAAGTGTGTAGCTAACTTGGTGTGCCATTTGGTTTGTATCTGACATATTAGCAGTCCATGTACAATTTGTTTCAATCAAGGCGATCTTACCTGTTCGATTCTTTGTTTGAATGCCGATGTGAATAATGGATCTTTTTTCCCGAAAAAATGTCGAAAAAGTCAACAGTTAAAATATTCGGATTTGTTGCTGCGTCTGAGCAAAACAGGTCATGTGATTTCTTGTGCGTGCCCACGTGACTACGAACGGCACCGGGCTTTCCAATACGACTTCCGGGGTGCAGCGGTAGCGGGTGGGATGGTTGTGAGTCAAACATTTAACTTGTTTTCATCCTGACAGAATCAATTATAAAACATTTAAAGTTTGTGACACAGTAGACAACGTTTGAGAGGTATGTCGCCTTCTTGTTTTCACGGTAAAAATTAAAAAAAACTTTTTTCGTCGCGAGCTGATATGACGTGGAGCTAACCATTACGTGCTAGCAGAAATCCGAAGAAGAAATAAAATTTTATTACTTTATGTGGGAGTGTTTGTGACCTATGTACATCATATAAAGCCTGGGACGTTCCAGTAACATTGTTGTTACTGGTGTGTTTGAATTTAGTTTAAAACGCTGCTCTCTGCCTGTCTCTGTTGAAAGCTTTGCTGTTTGTGTTGTGATACTTTTCCCTGTTACTGTCATCCAGATCCAACTCCCCCAACCAGCACCGCTACAACAGTGCGAACCATCACCTCAGAGGACATTAAGCTTTAGCTACGGACACAAACTCAGTGGATATAACTAACTGACGATGTCGGCTGCGAACTTTTTGAACAAAGTGCGGTCGGCCTTCAGGAGGGATCCAGCCGACCTGGACCTTAATGACACGACTCCAATTGATTTCTCCGACGATCTGGTGGAGGATGAACCTCCCAGATTTAACCACCTAAAGGTCGTTGTGTCCGGGGAGACGTCGGGGTATTCTTCGGGATCTCGGTCCAACGGGGTGGCGGTGAGCACGCTGGTAGTGACAGATGATGATGATTCCCTGATCGATTCCTCCAGTGTGGGCAGCAGCTCAGGGTTAAATGTGCACCCTTGTGACAACTGCATCAAGAAGAGGGAGATGCTCAAAAACAAAAAAGTGATGAAGAGGCTTGTGATTGCAGCTCTACTGTATTTGCTTTTCATGACAGCTGAAATTATAGGTGTGTATGTAGAATTTACCATCTTTATAATATTTTTACACTGTTGTCATGAGAATATGTCCCTGTGGTAGTGATTTAAATCATTTAAT
Source organism: Arothron firmamentum (assembly GCA_016586285.1). Lineage (NCBI taxonomy): Eukaryota > Metazoa > Chordata > Actinopteri > Tetraodontiformes > Tetraodontidae > Arothron > Arothron firmamentum. The sequence continues at coordinate 225,374 of BJFM01000059.1, forward strand.
CTCAGGATTAGAATAATAAATTTAAATAGAACCTATGCACATACTGGCAAAATAAATACTTTTCAGCCTCCTTTAAATGATACCTTGAGGAGCACCGAATCTGTTAAGTAGTCACAATGACAGGTCTACCTTACGTTCACAGTGATTCCATGTGATTAAAATCACATTTTCTAACTCTTAGGAACCCTAATTTTAAATAATGATAGTTTTAAATCTATATAAGAAATACGCATTTAACATTATCAAGTTTTATGTTGTATATGTTAAGGGGCCCATGTTTTCTTTGTGCCATCCTGGTTGTATGTTTTCCATTGTTTATTTAGATGTTTGCTGTATGTGTGGTTCCATTGAGGATTTGTGAGATTTTATTATGTCAATCAGTTTCTTTTCCAAAAGTATTTTTATCATTCACATTTTGGATTTCTTTCAGGTGGTTATCTGTCAAACAGCTTAGCGATTATGACTGATGCTGTGCACATGCTAACAGACGTGGTGGGGATTTTGTTTTCACTTTTGGCCCTTTGGCTCTCCAACAAGCCACCAAGCAAAAGATTCACTTTTGGACTCCATCGCCTTGGTAAGTAAGATTTCAGGAACCTTTACACACCCCTTAATTAACTCAGTTTCCCTTTATCTTTCTTGACATTATTATTAATACATGTGTTATTTCACTGCAACCACTACTTTCTTGATTAATTTTGGTCTTTGGTGCAGATAAGATGTCTGTAGAACCATAAAATGCAGCTTGATTATTAACTGCCCTGATATTATTGAGAACTACGAAAACACATGTAGAAATGAGTGCTACTTTCTTTGACTTACCATTTTGTGATGCATCACCCATTCCCTCAAATAAATAGGTGCGACACTTACAATTATGTTTAAGGTGAAACTGGAATAATGTATTTGGAAATAATTTCTTGTAGCACACTTTTTTTTAATGAAATTTGCCGTGGGTAGGTTTCATTGCCACTCTGTATCTGGCATGTATGTTTTGTTGTGGGTTTTTTTTTTAATGGTGTAATGTGGTGGTGATGTTTGGGTGTTGTATACAGGTGTTAATCAGGTTCTTCTATTTGCAATGAACACACGTCTCACTGTGTTTTAATTTCCTGCTCTAGAGGTCATATCTGTAGTCCTCAGTGTTGCGCTCATCTACATTCTCACGGCTGGATTGGTCTACGAAGCTGTGCTGAGGACGATAAGCCAAGAATTTGACATAGATGGAGACGTCATGCTCATTGTTGCAGCTGTAGGAGTGGCGGTCAACATCATGTAAGTGAAAAGCAACACTGTCTCTGCATGGCTAACATCTGTATATGATAATGCAAAACTGCCGTGGAACCAAGATCTCATCAGTTTGCTAAATTACTGTGTGGCTTTGCTGTCAAAGCTCAGGCTAAAAGTTTTTTAAGGCAGGTGCTTTTGTGTTTAAGCCCTTAGACTGTACATTAAAGCATGTGTTTCCACTGGGAAACACACATACTTTGCATCACTTCTTCATCAACTTTTAATTTTTTGACCATAATGGGCAGAGTTTTGTACTCAAGATCCTGTCTTTGTTCCTCCACTTTAGCATGGGTTTCCTGTTAAACCAAGACGGACACGGCCACGGCCACTCGCACGGCCACGGCCACTCGCACGGCCACGGCCACTCTCACTCTCGTGGTCACGGCCACTCTCACGGTGCTTCGGGTTCACCAGAGTCCGCGCAACAAAGCAGCCTGGCTGTGAGAGCTGCTTTCATCCATGCGCTGGGTGACCTTTTCCAGAGTGTCGGGGTGCTCATTGCAGCCTATGTGGTCCGTTTTAAGGTATGCTGCATTTTTAAAGATTATTAGACCCATAGCTGAACCTATTTGAGCTGTTGTATATTATGATGTTATTATATTGAAATTATGAAGTAAATTAGCTAGAATACCTTCATACAGTGATGTAACCTTTTGATTTCACAGCCGGAGTTAAAGTTGGCCGATCCTATCTGCACTTACGTGTTCTCCGTTCTGGTTCTCGTGACAACAGTCCGAATCATCCGTGACACAGTGGTTATTGTTCTGGAGGGTAAGTCCTTGGTCTTGAGGTTTAGAGGGTTTGTATTGGTTGTTAATAATGATAGCATTGTTTTCCCTCTGCTCTGTCAGGTGTTCCCAGGCACCTGGACACTCTGCAAATTAAAGAGGATCTTCTAAAGCTGGATGACGTCCAATCAGTGGACGAGCTGAATGTTTGGGGGCTGACGAATGACAAGACTGCAGCGTTGGTACATCTGCAACTCAGTAAGAAAATAACTTGAGATTCCTATGTAGAAGACTAGTGGAAAAAGTAATATATTGATGTGGATAAAAATCAACACTTATTTAACTTAGTGAAACAATTCAACAGAAATTATGCACTTAAAATCATAATCTTAAATAGATGTCATTAAATGCTCAATGACCATGATTATTACTATTATTAATACTATTAGTATTTGTAGTGGCATTTATTAAATGTTTGTTAATCCAAGTGGGACATTTGGCTGCTTTATTAATGTTTTACAGATTGTTTGTGTCTGTTTGGGAAACAGTATTGTAAATCTCTATCATTACTGACATATTGGATAACATAGCTTTTCTTGTAAATTAGTTCAATAATTTTTTTAAAAAGTTGGAACATTGAAACCCAACTTTAAAGGAGTCTTCTCACACCCATACTTATGCAAGTATATCAGTATCCATATATGTTACCATTTTAGACCAGCCTTTACTGTAAATTGTGTCTTTACTATGTGAGACATGAGGTTAAACCACTTTTTTTGCATTCTATACAGTGTGGTGTTATCGGTGTTAGATTGATTATCTCAGTTAAGATAAAATTCCAGTGACACACCTATATTTTTCCTGTTAGTTTTCTCAGCAAGCTTTAATGGTCTACGAGGAGACTGTATCCTTAAAGTATAAAGTTTGTTGACAGGAATAGGCCACGTTTCTGGATGCCATAAATATGTCATTAAAGGTGTTGTTGTGGTGGTTAATTGTTCCTATAAAGATGAGCATTAATGGAAGTTGCCAGTATGAAGGTGTAACAATGAAATTACGGCTGCCTTTATTTTTGCGTTCACAGGGCCCTCTAGTGGCAACAACTGGGAGGACGTTCAAGCGAAGGCTCGCCAAATCCTAATGCACATGCACGGCCTCAGCCGGTGCACCGTGCAGGTCCAGACATACCGAGAGAGGCTGGAAAACTCTTGTGTTAACTGCCAACAGTCCATTGCCTGAAGAGACTGGGACTCTGACTTCTGCAGTGCAGGAATCAGATGGTGGATGGAGATCGGGGACGGCCTGAATGAATACGCAGGATGTGTTTGTCAGCGATGAAAGCCTGGTGCCTGAAAGCTGAAGATGCACATTTCTAATTCATGCATCTCTTTAGCCTTCTGGGTCCTTCTGCTCCTGTGCTTTGAAGCTCCATAAAGCTTTGAAGCTTTATGGAGAGGAGTTAAAGTCTCCGCTGAGAAGGTATGGAGCAAAAAAAAAAAAAAAAAAGTCATGCTCTTAATTCACCAGAAAAGCCTATTCCAGCCAGTAACTCTTTATGTTACTCTGATTTTTTTTGCAATGCACTTGAACATATTTTATTGACAATTGTAAATGTACTTTTTTTTTCTTTGTTTCAGTATCTGACATCTGTTGAAAGGTGTAATATTGTTCTAAGGATTTCAACAAATTCAAGGCAACATTTATAATGTGAGGAAGAAGGACGTGTTTTTGTTGTGACGCTTTAGATGTCACACAAATCAATACATTTCTGCCAAAGTCTCTTCATTCAAGGTTTTGAAAGTATTACTGACCAAGGCGTGGACTGAAAACACTTTAAACAGTCGTTCTCTTCTGTGTCTTAATTATCTGACAATCATAAGTTTGACTGAGTGTAGTGGCTGGAATCAGACCAGTATTGTTTGAGTCTAACAGCCAATTCTCAATGTTTCACTTAATAGACACATCTTGTATGCAAAGTTTTTTCAGTATTTGTTAAAAATGACCAATAATAGGTTCTTTTCTTTCTGTAATACTCAGATGTTAAAAAAAAAAATCAGGTGCTGGATTGCATTTTTTGTTTGTAATAAACTATTATAACTATTATCACTTGTGTTTTTTTTTTATTGTTCTTTGAGTCAAACTATCTACATAAAGTGGTTTGTTATTTTTACTTTTATGCTGTATCAGTCAACACAAGATTTGGTTACTTTTTTGAATGTCATGTGCGATATGTTGTAATCCTCCAATTCGGCACTAGATGGCGTCTTTCCTCTAACAACCCTTAACATTGCGGTTCGGTAGTAGTATTTGGTAATAATATTTCAGTTTTAACTGAATGTGGCTCATTATGGTAGGAATAATATGTTTTAAATATGTGAATATAAAGAGATTGGTAGGATTGAATATAGATTTTATATTGAATATAGAAGTTATTTCAATAAAAAAGGCAATAAAAAATAAAAAAGCTGCGAAAGTGTTTTACATCTAAATAAGGTTTTTGCATTTGTGCCATTGAGCAATATATACTAGGCTGAAAACAAGACATCAGACGTTTATGAGTGATGATGAGTAAGCAGGGAGTGTCTGTTTCCAGGCAACAGCTGGGTTTACAGGAAACCAATGAACCAAAGGCGAATGTGTCCTGTTTGTTACACTGAAGTCAAGAGTTTATAACATCTACCTTATGTTCTGCACGTTAGTATAAACTCCAGGAGACATCAATTCAGGTCCTGTGATGATCTCGGGAATGTTATTTAAAGTGAAAGCACAGGCCAGGAGAGCTCACATGGCAGACGGGGAATTCCATTGTTGTGCTTCAACCGACGGTAGTCTGAAACATTCCGGTCACGTGGTGTCTATCAGAGGCGGTCACGTACACATTTCACACACCTTTCTCCTCTCTCACTGTTTTCCTGAATAACCTATTTCCCTATTTAAGATACAAGAAAACCTAGACCGTTCTTGACAGTGAATAACTGAGAAACACAGAACAGAAAGTAAAAGCAACAGGCCTGCTGCATGAAGACACACCCATTCCTGTTGTTTGTTCTTTCACATTTATTATTGATGAAAAATCATGAACGTTAAAACCATTGTTAGCTAACTGTAGGTGAAGCACAATGGAAGCACTGAAGCATTTTCAAAAATTGTTAGTTTAATTCCATTCTAGCTGCCTAATAGCTTTAAAATGCAGAGATGATTAAAAAGCCAGTTTGATGCTCTCATGCTGTGTCCTAATTCCATGCTTTTAATGTTCTAGTCTTTTTTTGATAGAATTTAGTCTAGTGTTTTTCAAGACTGAAGTGCAGAAAAGGTATTTTAAAAAATGGCTGTTTTACCTGTGAATCACCTGCTCACTCTGATGTTAACCTTTTAAACTTTATAAATTTTATTGTCTCTCACTTTACTGTTCTTGTTCATTGAATCTTGTTTTATTGCCTCTGGCGCTGCCTTCTCTTTACTGCTTTATATGGAGACTTTTTGTTTGGCTGTGTTTTGACTTTAATTTCCTTTGTCGGAGCCACATTTCTATTTTTTACTTCCTTTTTCTCGTATCGGCTGAACACTCGTGCATGTCTAGATCCCCTCCGTGTACCCCATTTGCACACAGTTGCAGGCAGGTGTCTGACTCCGCACATTGCATGACATTAATTTAGAGGCCTTTACAACACACAGCAACACCTGAAAAACCAGCCAGCATGTATTCTTCTGTCAACAAACTAACATCAGTGGTATATGGAAACAGCTGTTTTCACACAGGTGTCAAGTTGATCAGTGGTTGATCACAATAATTTTTTGACACCAATATATTTTCACACATTTATAGTACATTCACATCAGTAAGCGGCTGCTGTTTGACTTACACATAAAAACACTTCCTGTTCTGCGAGATGGTGTTTTTTTAGACTGTTGCGGGCGTACTCCCTTGGGCTGGATGGACACAGACCAGAGTGAAACCCCACCAGTGGAGCAGAAGCGTTTCCGCACACTGAGTGTCAAATCATTCTAGTTTGTGCAGAAAGGATTCTGTTAGACTGATGAGGGGCAGACAAGGAGACAGACTGTGGCACTCTCTGGCAGGCGCCTGCCTTGTGGTTTTCATTTTGGCTTTATTTGGTGAGTTTCTTCATGAGCTCCAGCTCTTCCACTGGCTTCCACTCCTGAGCGATGGTGAGGAGCTGCCAGAAATGGAAGGAAATTAACTTCGTTTCCTTGAATTCAAAAATGTGGACGTTACACAGAATGAAAGTGGATTACATCGTCACAAAAATAATCTATGATCATGTTTTTCCTTTTTGTGTGTGTGCAGTGACTCAGCAAACTGCCAGCTCAAGACTGAAATATTGACCAATATTGGGAGGAAATTTGAAATCAAACAACCAGACATGATAAAATATGTATCACTAAAGGTTTATTACCTTCTGAGGTTTTGATGGATCCACTCTCTCCCAAGGTTCGGGGTTGCTGGTCTTATTTAGACTAAAAATGAATGTGAATGAGAATTCTGTATCATTAGAATTTCCTCTTTAAACTCCTAAACTATAATAAACATAATCAAACTTTAGTGCAATAAGGGTAAGAGTATACAAGTGACTCACATAACATCAGGTTTAGTAAATAGAAAATAGAAAGCAGCAGCGCTGGCTCCTGTTGCAGCAAACGTCATGATGCCTATCAGAGGGATCAGCTGCAACGCATGTTTTCAAGGACGTTGTTATTTACACATTTTACATCCAGCTCATCTTATTCTAAAAGTTTGAATAATGTAATAA
>BJFM01000059.1:240721-271746 GCA_016586285.1 Arothron firmamentum
CTCTCTCTCTCTCTCTCTCTCTCTCTCTGTCTCTCTCTCTGTCTCTCTGTGTGTAAACTGTGGTTATGTAATTCTGGAGGAAATGGATGACTCCAGAATGGCTCAAGAATGTTCTCAACCTTTCAGAGGCGAGTTTTCCAGTAATTTTGAACTCATGACATTTTTTATGGCAGAAAAAAAAAATGCAACCTCAAAAGGATAAATTACCTTTTTAAATGAAGCATTTTTCAGCATTTATTCAGACTTATTTAAAACAATTTATTCCAGAAGCAGCAGTAACAGATTGGTGACTATTCACGTCTTCGGAGCCATACACAGTGGGTGATCTCAGCTGGATGGAGTTGGGAGCATTTGAAGCTTCAAAGTCTTGATGTGTGTTTCTCATCGGATGTCCTCTCATCTTCTCACATCTGCCCTCTGCTTTCTGATGTGTCCAGGACGGCAAAAACATGTTCCCCTCGCCGCTCCCCAAAACGGCCCCCCCAGCCCCAGTCAAACAGAAAACAGTCGCAGAGTTGGAGGCAGAGAAAGCAGCTGAGGTCTCTCCATTCAATCGTACCATGACCTCAGCTAGTGTCTACACTGCAGGTTGGACAAAAAGCACTGGTTTCACATTGTCAAATGTGGTTTTTTTCCTTACAAATCTCACCGATTATATGAAAATGTGGCAACATTCTAGTCTTTGGGTTCTTTTTGGGTTTGTGGAAAATCTAAGTGTATGTTTACTGAGTGAAGAGGCAATTAATTAGGAGAATTATGGGTGATGATTCAGAGCACTGGCACGATCACATCTTGATGGTGTATCTAAATGTAGACAGATGGTTTTATGAAAAGAAACTCTGAATCACTGTGCTTGCATAACTTCTTATAAAATATACAGCCATGTTTAGTTGATAGAATTGTTCCATTTATTCGTCGGAGACAACAAACAAAAACAAAGGGAAAGTGCCCATTCTTCCCGTTAGTGGAAAAATTCACGCTGCTCTGTCTCCATAGGTGTTTCCACCTGTCTGGCTCTGGGACTCATCTCTCCCAATGCAGCGTTCACTCAGATGGTCACGACCTTTGGCCTTGCTGGGATTGTGGGATACCACACAGTGTGGGGCGTGACCCCCGCTCTGCACTCCCCCCTCATGTCTGTCACAAACGCCATCTCTGGTTAGGCCATGATTATTTACAAACCCTAGCACCATCTCAAGGACGCTGCTTATTAATCTTGTTTTGTTCTTCATCAGGACTGACTGCAGTCGGAGGTCTGGCCCTGATGGGTGGGGGTCTAACACCCTCTAGCCTCCCTCAGAGCCTTGCTCTCACCGCTGCTTTTGTTTCCTCCATTAATATCGCAGGTTGGTGTTTCATCATTTAAAAATACAAACAAGATTCAACACCTTTTTTTTTTGTTTGCAAGTGTATGAATGCATTGTTTGTGTACTCAGGTGGTTTCTTGATCACCCAGAGGATGTTGGACATGTTCAAACGTCCCACTGACCCCCCTGAGTACAATTACCTGTATGCGCTGCCCGGGGCTGCATTTGTTGGCGGCTATGGAGCCTCGGTTGCTGCAGGATACAATATTGAGCAGGTGAGATGATACAAATTCTGCATCAAGAAAGCTGTAATCAGAGTTAATGACACAGGAGGTCGTTTTAGGCTCTTGGTGATATCACTATTGCCACTAGGTGGCACTAGACCTCATACATTCAAACTTACCTAAATGCTTCATGGTCAGGTGGGGTCTCTGAATAACTGTTGTGAGATTAAGCTGTGTTTTAACTGGTTTTATAATGTATGCATCTGATTGAATATAAAGATGTTTGTCTTGTCATTTCTTACCTCAGATGATGTACTTGGGCTCAGGCCTGTGCTGTGTCGGGGCCCTAGCAGGCCTGTCTGCACAGGGTACCAGCCGCTTGGGGAATTCCCTTGGCATGATGGGGGTGGCTGGGGGCATTGCTGCCACTCTGGGTGCCCTCAAACCTTCACCAGAACTTCTGTCTCAGATGTCTCTGGCCATGGCTACAGGGGGAACTCTGGGTAAGTGACTCCTTGCTTAGCATCTGCGGTGTGGTTGATGCTCTCGTGACTACTCTCTTCCGAGATGTGGCCCTCGTTCTCCACTAAAAAGAAATGAAAGTTAATAAAGCTCTCACATGGGATACCTTTGTAGTTTACAAGCTTGTTTTGAAAGCTACTAGACCACCATGAAGGCATTACAAGCTTGCACTGCACGTGCCTCTCCCAGTCTTTGAACAGTTTGAATTCTTTGCTAATTTGTAACATCGATCATCTTGTCCGCATACAAAGACGAGTGGATTTTTGTCATCATATGTGAATGTTCTACATGTTAATGGTAATTTATGAAAGCAGGATGACAAATGAGACAAAAACCACATCCAGGCAACAGAACACAAGGGTTTATTGATTTAGATATTCTGCGATTTAAAGAAAAACCAAAAAACCTGGCATCTCATGAGCTCAGCTCTGAAGATGTGTTTATTATGAATAATATTACTGAAAATGACGCATTATATTAACATATTTTGTTTAAACTGTGTCTGGCACCAGAACTTTACTCCAGCCAGATGTGGTGAGATAACTCCTGACGTTCTGCTGGAGTCTTTTATGCCTGTCCCAAGCTGATCTTTTTTTTTTTTTTTTTTTTTTTCCTGTTTAAATATCTCTATCTCCTGCAGGTCTCACCATTGCTAAGCGCATTGAAATCTCTGACTTGCCACAGCTGGTGGCGGCCTTCCACAGTCTTGTGGGTCTGGCGGCCGTCCTCACCTGTATTGCAGAGTACATGATCGAGTTCCCCCATCTTGACACCCACCCAGCCGCTGGTGTGCTAAAGACTGTGGCCTATCTGGGCACCTACATCGGAGGTGTTACTTTCAGCGGCTCGCTGGTAGCCTACGGCAAGCTGCAAGGTAAATGGATTTTTTTGTTGTTGCCTGAGTTTGTAAAAAAGCTGTTTGTTATAAAGAACATGAAGATCCTCCGTTAAATCCGGGCAAGTACTTAGAGATTCTTCAAGCATGTGTCAGCATACATTCTTTTTCACTGCAGTGTGATTGATCAAGAAGGGAACAGAGGAAAGATTTGTGGTAATTTTTTCTGGGTACGGTTGATTTGCGGATGGGAAAGTATCCCCATGCAGCTTATTGGAGGCTCCTCACGTTCCAGAGAGAGACACACGTCATTGCTGAAGAAGAGCTGCACTTCTGTTTTATGTATTTAGAGTGTTTCCTTTTGGTCTGGTAAAGGAATGGCAAGTATGACTTTTTTTTTTTTTGACTGTAGGTGTCCTGAGCTCTGCCCCGCTGCTGTTGCCGGGACGACATGTAATGAACGCTGGCCTGATGGCCGCATCAATGGGAGGCCTGGTGCCCTTTATGCTCAGTTCCAGCTATAGTACTGGCATGGGGTGTCTCGTGGGAGTATCTGGCCTTTCAACTATCATGGTGAGCTAGGCTTGCTCAGCTGGGAGCAATTTTAACAATGACGTTTATGTGAGAAATAGAAATTAATTTAGAAATCTCCTTAAAGCAGAGGGTAATGGCTTTTTCATTTTATTATAAAACTGAATTTGAATGACATTACTAACTAAAGTGATTGGTGTTGATGAACATTTTTGGCCTTTTTAAGAATGCTGAACTTTTTACATTACTCCCACCTCCTCTTAGGGTGTAACCCTGACGGCAGCCATCGGGGGCGCTGACATGCCTGTGGTCATCACTGTGCTGAACAGTTACTCTGGATGGGCCCTGTGTGCTGAGGGCTTCTTACTGGAAAACAACCTGTTGACAATTGTTGGAGCACTAATTGGCTCTTCTGGCGCCATCCTCTCCTATATCATGTGTGTGGTGAGTACACGTCAACACGTGGATTTCATTTCAATATAACTGCCATTATATAGTATCAAAATACTCATCGACGTAAATCCCACAGGCTACGATCCTGTACACTGATAATATCCTTGAACATGTAGATCACACAAGCTGATGTCAGATTATAACTTTAATATTTCTTTTCCCCTTATTTAAGGCGATGAACCGCTCGCTGCCCAATGTGATCCTGGGTGGGTACGGCACCACCACCACTGCGGGCGGGAAGCCCATGGAGATTGTTGGCACTCACACCGAGGTCAACGTTGACCAGACCATTGACATCATCAAGGAAGCCAACAGCATCATCATCACACCAGGTTGGTATCTCACCAATGCTTCACAGGTACACCATTTAGCTTGGGTGCAAAAGTGAATTTTGGTTAAAAATGTGATGTTTTAACTTTTCGTTGCCTGGGAATGTGCCCCTACGGGACCTGATATCTCACAACATAACACACTTAGAATAATGACAGACAGTAGTAGAGCCTGCGCAGGCACAGCCAGGCAAGCGAAATCCAACATCCTGTGTGGCCCAACATGCGGGTTTGATTAGAGAAACGCTGAAAAGTCTTAGGAGTTCTAAAATCCAGGCCCGAGGCTTCTCAACAAACAGCACACAGCGATGAGGGAACCGAACACTCCAGCTTTCTAGGAAGTGAGAAGATACAGGCTGTGGGTGATTGGCTTAAAAGGGGAAAAAATGTGGGAGGGTTGGTACTGAACCTTCCAAGGTAGATGATGAGCAGGGTTAAGAATCGGTTGTTCTCACATCAGAGAAAGGAGATCTTTCCACACAGGTGCAACTACACCCCAAACATAAAAGTTTTCCTCAGAAAAAAATGTCTGACATTTATTTACTACCAAGAGAAGTTTTGTGGGATGGAAGCTAGAAGAAGAGGGCAAATTAATTTATAAATGCTTTTTAATGTTCTTTAATCTTTGATGGTTCTGAGTTTATATTTAAACTTTTTCAGATCTGCAGATCTAAAAATACATCACAAGAATGTTTGGAAAGTATGAGCAAAAATCAGATTACATCCTGAAAAGGACTAATGTGTAATGTTTTTATACCTTGAAATGACTTTTTGTTGGCTTTTAAGATGATATCATAAATACTGGCAGAGCTCAGTATGTTTTGTTTTTTTTTTTTTTGCATTTAGGCTGGGGTCTTTGTGCAGCGAAAGCACAATACCCCATTGCAGACATGGTGAAGATGCTGAGGGAGCAGGGAAAAACTGTCAGGTAACAACTACCTCTCACACACCACCCGCCACCTGTCCGGTATTGCAAAAAAATGAAGAGAACCGACCTTTCAATTTTACAAATTCATTTAAAAAACAACAAATGACACATCTGTATATATAATACATCTCAACTTGTTCACAAAGACCATTCTACATGTGCCACGTGTTGTTAAAGAGTTGGTGGCTTCTAATCTAAATCAATCTGTTTGATGAGCACTGATATCCTGCTTCCATCCTTGATAGGTTTGGAATCCATCCAGTTGCAGGTCGTATGCCCGGCCAACTCAACGTCCTCTTGGCTGAGGCTGGTGTTCCCTATGATGTCGTCCTGGAGATGGATGAGATCAATGAGGATTTCCCCGGTAAACTTTATCCACAAAATATTTTCTACCTTGACAAAAGCCCATTTCTTCCTGCAGGGTTTCCACTTTAACAGGAGTGTTAAATAAAAGAATGACCATTACTTTAGCTTTGAGAGCCTGATGAGCCACACAGCGACCGGGCCCACAACATGGAACACATGGTTCTGTTCATGAGAGGCGGGAATCAATGAACCTAATATTAGAAATTGAAATTATTGCTGATGATTTGAGCTGTGGATTTAAAAAAAACAAACGTACAAAAACATCCACTTTGTATGTAAATGTCTGACCCACAGAAACAGATTTAACCCTGGTCATTGGCGCCAATGATACGGTAAATTCTGCAGCACAAGAAGATCCCAACTCCATAATTGCTGGCATGCCAGTGCTGGAGGTGTGGAAGTCCAAACAGGTCAGTTGATTGAACTAATACAAGCACTATTGCTGTGCTACTAACCACGAGCTCACCACAGCTTCCTGTTTTTATTTTTTCAATTCAGGTGATTGTGATGAAGCGTACCTTGGGCGTGGGCTACGCTGCAGTAGATAATCCCATTTTCTACAAGCCCAACACATCAATGCTGCTCGGAGATGCCAAGAAGACATGTGACAGCTTACAAGCAAAGATCAGAGAGGCTTTCTACTAAGACTCCCTTTCATCGTGGTGACCATTAGGAGTTAATTAGGTTATCAGGAATTTCCCATCTTTCATGATGTGCAAAAGATGCAAATCCATTAAAAATATGCACACTATTATTTTTCAATTGGAAAATAAGATCCTAATCACTCAAACTTGTACTCATTTGTAAATAAAAGTATTTAAATTAATCAAACCTGGGAGTGACTCATTTATTTGAATCAGGTGAAGGGGGCAGATATGCATCTGGATCAGAACTGTGAATAAGAGGCAAATTCTTAGAGCTTTGTCAATATTGACATTAATATACAGTTCATGGCAGTTCATCAAAGAGCTCACGCCTGATGATACCTCATAATTCTTTTCTGCGTAGCTGTGTGATCCTGCAGGAGCAAGTCAGGAAAGAAGAATGTGCTCTTGAGGTATGCTGGATCCAAATGCTGCGTCATACACACGTGTATCATAAGTGTGTGTTTGAACTTGATTAGATCAACATGGTAAACTGAATACTTTCATATCAAGTACCAGCAGCCCTGGAATACTTCAGCATCTCCGCTTTTGATTGGCTGATTAACATTTATAGCTCTAATTATTTCAATTTGTTAGTAAGACAGTCAAACCTAAATAGGTAAATTACTAAAAAAAAACAACCAAAAATCAGATTTTATTGAAATAGTACATGTAATATTTCCATATTTGACTTCAATCACTGCCACATCACGTGTGTGTGTACATGTTAGGTTTACTGTTCATGTGAATGACTTTATTTCAAATTATTTAAACAAGAACTTATTTACATCTTACTCTGAGCCTGTGTAAAGCAATGTGCATGTGACTTAGTACAGAATAAACCTGTAAACCGAATCTGTATTTGTTGGATCCATCCATCCAGTTGATCCCAAATCACTGGTGGTACTGGAGCCTATTCCAGTAGTCAGTGGGTGAGAGGCAGCAATGCACCCTAGACAGATCAGTCATAGCAAGGCTAATTGTTGCAACCTCTTAAAATTTTCAAAATCAGACAGTGCTTTTTGACTGTCAGTTGAGTTCAGATAGCTGGATGTTAGCCAGCACACTTCCAAATTATTGATTACGGTTTTTTATAACTGATTTCACGTTTTTCTCTCAGTCTTGGCTTTGTTGACAACCGAGTGCAGGAAGGAGTAAAAGAACAGTAGATTATCATATTCTCCATCATACTCCTGACCAAGACAATACTTGTGGTAATCCCTAAGAAAATAATAAATAGCCTCAATAGTAGCCAGGTAGGAGTCCGGTTTTCCCTTCTGATGACGCCAAAAACAAGTTTTCCTCATCTTCAGCTCTACTTGCAGCAAATCTAGAGAAATTCAAAAAGCATGTCAGAACTAGGTGTGGTATTCATACAATTGATGTACATTTGCCCCAAAGTTGTATGAAAAGCAAACGAGTACAAAATGCCGGTTTACCTTGCAGACGCTCATCTGTGCTAATCTTGTTGGTCTGGTTCCATGTGCTGTCAATAAATACCACCCTCTGTAGGGGGCACTGTCTTGACTCAGTGCCCTTTGTTTCAGCCGTCCCTGGCTGGGAAGACTCTGCTGTACATGTGGAGTCTCCAAGCTCATCACATTTCAGTCGCTTTTTCTTGGGTTCATCAGAAGTGTGGTGCAATCTACTGTTACTCTGGTCATGCAAATGCTGTATCATGTCTTGCACAGACACAGCCTGCGGACCAGGGAATACCATCACTACCTGCCAAGAGCAGAAAGACGTACACTCAGAGTGTAACACCATGGCACTATCAGGACACGGTAAGAAAAACAATGAAATGTTTAAAAACTAACCTTGTCCTTTTCAAAGTCAGGTATGCAGGGGTAAGTGTATATAGTGACATCATTTGGCGCAAGGATCTTGGCATGGATTGCAGTGCTTTTACCATCAGTTTCATTGGGGTGCTTGATGATGTCTATTTTTATAGGAAGCTGAATGCAACACAAAACACAATAACAACTTAAACTCCCTTTCTGAGAAATTAACATGCCACCAACAAAGCTGAATGTTTACAATAATTACAGATTTCATACCAACCTTGATTATAGGAATTTCTTCCTGAGTGACACCCACTAATGAGCAGCATGTGTAGCAGAAGAACTTTCTTGATCCTCCACATTTAGAGCACTTCAACCTGCCTCTCTGTTGTGCTTCCTCTAAGACTGCATGCGAAGCCAATTTCAGACTTTGGAGAGGTTGCTCATTAACCTCGCAAATGTTTGATGGCTCAGTAGAGGCTGGCGTTTTATCACAGCATCCTGATTTGTGATTATGGTCCTGATCTTTGCAATCCATTGCTGACAGACTCACAGTCGCGGCTAAATATAAGAGAGCAAGGAATTGAAATAATTAGTCAAAATTCCAAACAGTTGTAAGATATGTTGTTTAAAATGCATAACATATGGATTTCCTAATAGTTTCCAGGGCTTTAGTGTTTTCCTTAAATTTTAAACCAATTCATCTGTCTTCTAGAACTTACTGACAACAGCAGAAATAAAAATATTCCGGGGCACCATTTGGTATTTATGAGCTTTCAACACAAATCAAATTTGCTAAAAAGACCTCAGAGTTTAACAGAACCTTGTGTAGTTAGAAAACAGCACACATACTAGCCAGGTTCATGTAGCTACAAGTGTATGCGATAAATATCGCTATCTCGAAGGGCAGCAGACACGTAACTCACACTGGCTGAAGTGGCAACTCTTTTAGATTACTTTTCGGCAGTATTTTGTCCACGCTTTAACATTAATTGGTCTACATAAATAAACACGCTACTGTTACCTTCGATTATTCAAGTGATTTCCGACCACGTGATTATCTTCTTCTACGCCGGAAATACATTACGGCTCGGAGGACGTGGAGCTGCTGGCTCCCCCCTGTGGTGAGTTGTCTGGCGCCAGTGTTGCCGTGTTTGATGTTAGACCTACAGATTGAAAACATGCGTTTTTTCCCCCTGAGCTGTCATTCTCAGATGCTTTCAGACGAGTATATGCATGGCAAACAATTGTGCATTAAATCAGTGCTACAAGTGTGTGATATAGATTCCAGAGAATCAGAATACGGCTAAATACACACTGTTTGCCAGTATACATTAACAACATTTTTATAAATCATAATAACACCAGCTCACTATAAGGATGTGCAAATTAATTGACGCAAATCGGATGTAGCTTGGTTCCTGAAAAATATATGTAGTGTTTCTATCATTATGTTGTCACTTCAGTTAACCATAGCTTTCCTCCGAGGAAACAGCCAACATGTTTAAAGCAGCAACCACAGCGATGCACCATCCCTGAAACAACAAAACATGCAAGTGGTGGACCTGGATCTCAGGTCAGCACACATTGTTAATAGTTGGTGTGTGGGTTTTGGAACGGCTATGAAAAACTGCACAGTTTGAGGTATGAAGTCTAAATTTTTCCTGGCAGGTTAGACACCCAGTTTGGCTTACAATAGCTGCTTAAAATAAATTTGTGGAAGTAAAAACACTGAATAAGTTCAGCATGTTGCAAAGCATCAGCAATGTGAAATCATTTGAGGCCTCTGTAAGTAGAAAGAAAGAAAATGTTCTTCTAAATATTTAAATTGGCAAAATAAATGCGTATGAAAATTCTTTTGGTCTCATTACCAGGAATAAAAAAATTAAAAAAAAAAATTCCCAACAGCACGCTTTGATTAGGACCACTTATTTGGTAAAATGTCCTGGAATTGTCATGCATGGAAATTCAAACATTCCCTGAATCAACGCCAGAATTCATGCATTTGCAAAGAATCATGCACATTCCATTTTAATCACGAACCACCACCACGGTGTCTTTGTGTGTCACGGTGTCCAACGCATATATTTAAGAGGCATTATTTATTTATTCTAAATGGTCAGGTCAACAAGTGCATTGCCGATTTAGTTGAAAGGGCGACATCTGCAGGCAATTGCTTTACGAAAGATGTTTTTGTTTACACCATCCGACATAATTTGATATTTTTTATAACGTTTCTCTTCTTGGTGAGATAAAAAAACATATGTAATGCTTTTCTGCATTGCCTGGTTTTACAGGAAAACAGTAAAAAGAATACATTGTGTCAAATGTGAAATGCTTAAGAATTTTCTATAAACCGATAAATCTGTGTTTTATTAGTGTTAATCTCTGTTCACAGATCTCTTTTTTGCTTAATTTGCTGAATTATCATTAATCAAAACATTTATCAAAACTTTGCTGTAATATACGTATATATAAATATAGGAACGGCTTCATGTGCTGACTGATTTACACAGTTTGAGACAGCTGCTCTGATCAGAATAGATTCAATCTTTTCACTTTAAGGCAACTGACTCATAAGGATTTGTGCTGAAAAAGAATTTTATTTATGTGGCGTTTCAAATATTTAAAACCAAAAAAACAAAAAGCATATGAACAATGGCGACGATGCATCACACAGTGTGAGTCACATTTTTATTGTGATTGATTTTCAGTCAGCCTTTTCCAAGGAACATATAAAAATACCATTTGGGGAGTGGTTAGTAGCAGACTTGGGTCCAGAGTTTTTTGCTTTTGCTATCTGCTTCTTTGGACTGACTTGATAATGCTTGTGTGATTTCCACTGGGTGGGTCGGCCCAAGTAATATATCTCAAATGTGGACCTAAGTGGGTGGTCCAGGTAGAATTCTAGCCATTAATGTTCTTTTAGCAGTGGTGTAATTAGGGACCTGAGAGTTTGTGTAATGCAGTATCAGGGGATGCAATTTCGAGCTGCTCGGTGTTCTGACTGCTTCAGAGTGATCCAGTGGTCTGGGGATTCCGCACTGGCTTTTGCCGTCAAAGACTTCCCCCACACTGCATAATAACAGCTTCCTGGAAAGTACATGGCCCCTGAATTGTATTTGGTGAACGTCATGTTTCCCTCCCTAATACAATTTTCCCTTCTTCTTGTGGCCCAGCTTCACCTTTCCACGTTTCACTCGGCTCCTCAGCCCCACCACCTGTTTATCCTCACTTTCCTTATTTTTTCCATCCTGTCACCGTGTGTTGCCCTCTGTTTTAACTCCAGTGCTCCTCAGACGCAGTCGTTCTGTACCATCCCTGTAGATGCTGTCCTTGACCGTTAAAGGGGGATATTTGTGGTTGTCTATTTCCAGGTTTTTACGCAAATGCAAGCATAACTACTCGTTATCACAGTAAAAGACAATAAACTATCTGCTCCTAAATAAGATCACAGCTCAATAATTGGTCAGAAAAAAGATTATTGAATTAAAAAATGAATAACTTAACAATTTTCTTTGGATACAATCCAGTCTAACAGACATAAATTTGGCATCTAAGTTGTTTACATGAACATATAATAACAATAGGGTAATAATGTGTGAATTAAATTTACAGTTAATGGGGGGTGGGGGGTGGATTCCATATTAAAAAGGCTTAAACTCTGATAATGATGTTATTCCTTTGTCTGGGAAACAAGCAGCTTCAGTATTATCCCATTCCCGTTGGCTCCATCTTCCCCTCGTCCTGCTGGGAATACACAACCTTGAGTCTGCAACCTGTTTACATTTTGAGCATGTTACAAATTATCTGCTAAAGCTAACTTTGCGTGACTTGGCAGAACCCTTCACCTTGCTCAGATGTTGTTTTCTTCAGTCGTATTTCACGGGTTGGCTCTGTCAATTTGACTGCCTTTATCTGACAGGGTTCTCAAGCCAGATGTGAACCCAGGCAAAAGGTAATGCCCCCGTGTGTGTGTGTGTGTGTGTGTGTGTGTGTGTGTGTGTGTGTGTGTACGTGCATGCATATGCATTTGTAAAACAAATGATGTGTGCACTTTGCAATCATGTCTCCAGTGTTTTCACTGACAACAAATACACTCTGAGTTTGACATGTCAAAGAATCATAAATTAATCGATTAATTTTTCCCAGATTGAATCATTATATTCACATCGCCAGGATTATTAAATTTAACCAAATGTTTCTTCGCCATGTGTATTCAATCTGCTTCAGAGCAGCATCAGCAGATCTGAATGTCTTGTTATGAATCTTAAAACTAAATTTTACATAAACAGTGACACAGGAACATCCATGTAGCTTGTATAATAGCCTTTTATAAGAAGCTAAATCATTTGTTATTCTTTGTGATGGCAGATATTAAAATGTGACTGATCAGTCAAGGCCACCGCTTTCAGAAACAACTAAAATTAGATTATTACAACTGTTTTAGCCTCAGATATAATATACTGATTTATTTTAGGTGTGTTGACTTTCTGTATCAGCAGAATGGTTTCTTCTCGGTCCAGAGCTCTGCAGAATAATGAGGTGGTTCATATGCATGATTAATTCCAGGTTTTTGGATCAAGCAAGTTGACGTTAAATGTAAACACAATAACTTTAAATACTGCCAAACAGACTATAATTCACAGCGTGTCTGATGTATTTAATGACTTTTTGGCATAGAAAGCAGCTGCTGATTAAAGACAGAGCATGTAGGAGCACCAAATACTTTTCAACATTATATTAACTAATATTAAGTATTATAATTGCAGTAATGGGCTCAACAATCTTTGTTCTGCCGGTTTGGGAAATGTTTTATTGTCATGTCAATTGTAAGGAGCCGATAATTGCTCCTAAATTCAAAGTTTGCTCTGTGGTTCTCTTTCACACATGAATACATAATTATCTGTATCTATAAGCCTGACCTGAAAGACATTTCAGCAGCATGTCAGCAGCTGTTTTAATAAAAATGTTGTCCAGATGTGCATATTGCTCTAGTTTCTATGTCTCTCTCTCTCCTTTTTTTTATTTTATTTTTGCATGACCATGTATGGGATAACGTCAATGCTATCCTCAGAATGTGGTGCACAGGCTCTCCTCCCGTCTTCCCTGGCTGGAGCAGATGCTTGTTCCATTCTGGTACTTTCACGCTAAAAATAAGGTTTGAAAAAGAACACCTTATTCTTGTTTTAAGCTGATGATACACCAACGAAAACATGATGTTAAATTCGAAACAATACTGTATTACATTTCTATCTTTTAAATTAAATTACAAACACAGAACCTTTCAGTTTCAGAACAGTGTTGCCTGTGGAAAGGGGACAGTATATCATCAATAATGGGAGAAATGTGGGGGGGATTTTTAGTTTACAGGTTGAAAACATTATCAAAGTAATAAAGTACAAATTAATTACATCTGGTCTTAATAATACTCAATAAAATGTCTATGTGTCAACACAGTTAATAATAGCCACTTAAATATGTACTGTATATAGTCTTCTAGTAAGCGTCTCCAGGTGTCGTTCACTTTATATTTTAATCTAAGTATCTTTTCAGCAGCAGCAGAATACTTCAGCATTTTAACATCACACCTCAATAGTGAGAATCAGTGAAGAGCTACAACGACATTTGACCAAAAGTTTCAAATACACGAGGACAGACATATGAAACACACAGATCCCGCTCCGGCACTTGTATAGTTAAAAACACAAGTCCAGCTTGCTTCAGCAGATCTTGGTCAAGCCAGATCTCACCTCTGGACCGTTCTTCCTCGGATCAAACAGGTCTCCTCATCAGGCCGCGTGTCTTTAGAGAGGGATGAGTAATACAGCTTACTGTCTTATAAGAAACCCTTTAGTTGTTTTACAATAAAATAAACTTAAACTCGGTCTTTAGAGATTTTAAAGCTCATGTATCAGTCTAATATGTCAATATTTCCCCACATGATTTCACTTAACTTACAAAACCCTTTGTAATATAACATAACAAAAGGAGTTTGGTGTTGGTAATGAGTTTATATGTGTCTGTTAATATATTTGTGAGGTTTCTTTCACTCAACAGTCGTCTGCTCCGTCAGTCCACCTGTCTGTCCTCCCTGCACTTCATGGGGATGAAATGCGATGCTACGTGCTCCCTCCTGGTCTTCTTGCCTCGCAGTGGTTTGCCCTTCTGGGACAAGGTGATGAACATTTCCTTGCCATCTTTAGTCCGTTTTGCAGAGGAGTATGCATTGAAGTAGTTTTCTAGGAAAACCTCCTTGAAGTTGCAGTTTTCATTGTAGATTCTCTGTGAGCGAGACAAAAGTCAGGATTACAAGAGAGCGGGCATTTCACACACTTTGTACACACATTTATTAGCAGCATCCCAACACTGAGCAGTAGAAACGTTACCTTGCCTTTCAGCTGTCCGGCCTTGCTCATACAGATATAATATTGACTCTTCACACCTTTTATTGCTAGTATGCCGCCTTCAGACACCGTCCGGATCTCCAGGATACCTGTCAGACGTTTATAAAATAATGATGTTCAAAACAGTAACCATGGTGATAGCATGTCATACCAGAGATTTAACTAACTTCTGATCATCATGTGTGTATACAGATAAAACAAATCTTGCTTTTTCTTTTTTTTTTGAAAATTTCATGATTTACAGCCAGTGTTAATTACAGCTTCAAACAGCTCGTGACATTCAGCTTTATTAGAAAAGTCATTGGAACTTCCTGCATTTAATCAGTCTATGCTCTCCCTGGCTTTATTTATGTCTCATCAACTGGCCTGGGTGGCCATTACACAAACCTATGCCATAGCACATATGGGAGACAGATTAGGGCGTTTTCTCCTGGGAATGAGAAAAGTGCCTCCATTGTACGCTACAGTTCAGACCTGCCCTTAAAATCACTGAACACCCACGGCTTAATTCTTTCGCATTGTGATACTGAAATTAATTTATTATGCAATTTGTGAGCAAAGGGTGGAGCACATTCCCGTCTAGGGGAATTATTTTAATTCATTACATATAATTAGTATGATAATTATAGGTATTCCTTGCATTTAAACACAATGAAGATAATGCCAGAATAATTTAGTAGAAATTAGTAGAAATTTAGTAGAAAATACAAACATCTGCTCTTGGTGAACTGGAACTAACAAGGTCTGGGTCAAATTTAGGTAACACTTTATTGCACTATAACACAACGCAGAGATGCTTTTTGATCTAAAAGTCAGTCAGAAGGGAAGACCTCCATTAAAGATGGACACAGTGCATGCAGCATTTGATCGCAAACAGATGGTTCACTCGTGAAATGTTGTTTGTCTTCTGCTTGCACTTAATATCTGTCTTAACACCGCTGCCCTTTGACTGGGTGTTCATATTTATTACTCCTGTTTATTATCCTTCCAGTATCCTATTTAATAGGGGGTTAAAGTGTCAAAGCAATCATCTTAACTGTCGATGTCGATGCAGCGACGTGCGTGTTACTAGGCTGAGCTGCTTTGATTGGGACATTTTCATGGATGTTGAGAAGCATCATGTGCCCTTATATCAGAAAATAGTATTCCCAAAATATTACATGTTCCTCTTAAAGTTGTTTGGTCTACTGTAGAAAGATAGAATGCATTTGCACAGACATGCATATATTGTTAAGATTTTGGCTGGAAAGACGGAGAGCCTGTCAAACTTTCCTTGGGGCTTGAACCTCAAGCTAAGTTACTTAACTTGTTGTTAATCCCCAATTCTGCTTTTAATACCTTTACCTAAATTTACCTAAATGTAATACCTTTACCTAAATTTACCTTTATTTTAGGTACAGTGTCATTTTAATTTGATCTGATTTGAAACGATAATTTGTGTAAAACACATTATAGTAATTTAATCTTATTCTTCTTTTAGATCATTATTATAACAGTTATCTACTATATGACCCTCTACAATGGGTTATTAGTCTGCGTGGTTTCAGAGTGCAATTGTCAGCCACAAAATGTATATCAGGTTTTGTCTTTCATAATTCTAATTGTTGCCTTTTGTTAACATTCCAGACCTGGCCACACTTTCAGATAAGTGAAAGTGATTTTCTATTTAAAACATCCTCATTATGACAAACATTCCTGGCAGGATCATCAGCAGACTGCAAAACACTGGTGTGAATGAATTCAACTAGTAACGACTTGTGAATATTTATGTTCCACACTCATTCTTTCTAAGAATTTAATTCAAAAAAATGTGATTTCAAGTAGGAAACTTTTGGACCTGTATTTTCACTGTCCCAGGGGGATTAAGAATCCATGTTTAAAACAGACTGGGGTCCATAAATGTTCAGATTGCGATTAATTTAAAGCAACCGATTAACTCTGAAATTAGATCATGCTTCTAATTGCTAATGCTGCCCCTAAAATAAGCATCTTTTTTTCCCACCCAGCTCTTCACTGGGGACAATTTAGAGAGAAAAGGGGTCTAAAGAGATAATTATCTTGATGTTTATCATGTGGAATGCTGTTAGTTAATGGTGATAGCTGATTTTTTTTATTCACATTTTATCTGTTTCTCCTGGTCTTGTGACAGCACTAAACTGCACCATCATGCTCACATCAACACCGTTGTACAACCTTCCCCGTTGAGCCCAACACCGATGCCAACAGATGAAGCTGTTTACCTGTCAAGGCTTTAATAGGTAAGTCATTATGCATACTGTATTATTTACTTTGAATTTCCCTGAGAAAGCGCGCACGAACAATTGAAAGACGCAGGTCACAACAGGCAAACACGATAATAAGGCTCAGTAAATCTCCAGCGATGTAAATTCCAGGACTCATGGTTCACCAAAGATATTCAAAAAATGTCCACACATTCAAACCTGTCTCTCTATAATTACACCTGAATCAGCTTCAGGAAATGACCATTCCTTTTTATTTAAGTCCCAACATTGCAACAGAAGTTAGCTCTGTCTGCTTTATCCTTCTCCAACGAGCCGTGGGAATTGATACATGCATGTAGTAAAAGTCAGGAATCTGCTTGTGTGGGTCCCTGGTCTCAGGGGCCTGGCACCCATCACCTGTCTCCTTTAACAGCTTTTACTTCAACACACTCCAGCCTGTGTTTAGATAATGTTAGGGTTTAACAAGCCAAAACTCCACCTGCATCATTTTAACTCTGTCACCTTGGCTGCACTCACACAGACACATGGCCCATTAACATTGTAATTACAATATGAGCTCTGCACAATAACACCTCCCACACACTCCTGTCGCCTGGCAGAGCAACGTTCTCTGCTGAATTACTGTAGGAATCTTGTAAATTGTAATCAGGTGTTGTTTTTTCTTATTACTGTTTAAGGTAGAATCGATCCTATGAGCTTATTTTGCAGTTTTGTCATTTTTAGCCTTACTGTGGCAGCTGGCAGGATCTTGCGTCCCATTGATGTTGCCGTTGTCTCCGATGGTTAGGAACCATTGTGTGCGGCTGAACAGCTGTCTTATGCGCACATCTCCTCCTTCCATGTAGTCGTAGTTCCTGGTGTGCCGCTCGTGTCTGGAGCAGTTCATGATAGCGGCCAGTTGTTCCGGAGTGCAGTCACTAAAGACCACATGCAGACAGCCAAGCAGGAAAATTGCATGCAGGTACAATCCTGAGAACAGCTTTTGAAGGTTCCATGTCAGCATCCATTTGTGCATTATCATACAATGCAGTGGGAATCAATGGACAACATACTGAAAATGAAGATCTGTGCACTATTCCTTGGCCCAGCCAAACCACTAACCAGCTGTCTTGTGATCTCCAGAACCCTGTTCTTCCAGCACCGATTCCTAGTGGAACGTTGAGACGGGGCAGTTATAGACGATTTGTTGGCAAACTAGTTGATATTGGCTGAAAGTGGAGATCAGTTTGAAGGAGGCAGATAGAAGTTTGACAAAATCCTCTCTTTACTCCCGAGTGATGGTTTTCTTAGTCCATTCCATTGCCTTCTGACCATAGTCCAAAAAGGAACGTAATAATCCAGCTGAGGAAGGATTATT
This sequence comes from Arothron firmamentum, assembly GCA_016586285.1. NCBI lineage: Eukaryota > Metazoa > Chordata > Actinopteri > Tetraodontiformes > Tetraodontidae > Arothron > Arothron firmamentum. The sequence continues at coordinate 258,649 of BJFM01000059.1, forward strand.
CAGGCTACCACTGAAGTCTGGTAAAGTAACAGAAAAGGGTTTAAGTTCAAATATTTTTTTTAAAAATTAGCTTAAAAAGTTTGACAAAAATGTTAAAGAACTTCTGTCTCAGCATAAATTTTATATTTAAAATATCTACTACTCACATGTGCTCTGTGTAATGGCGAGGTGTTCTTCCCTTCAGCTTGAGTTTGATTCTAAAAATTCTTCAGCTGCAGAGCTGAATTCTCAGTTGTAGCACATTCCCAGCAATGCTGCAGAGCTGCACAGAGTCTGGGACCTTCTGTCAGTTCCCATGGATGTTTCCCTGGTTCTGGCTGGCTGTCCGTGTGCATCTTCCAGTGTTGCTGTGCACTCTGCTTAGATAAATGCCTCCTGCTGACCTCACTTGGGCGCAATTAGATCCCAACCAGTCAGCTGTCCCTGGCTGAGATGAAATTGAGAAACACCCTCTTTTTATCCTCATGATGTCAACTCAGCATTTGGACATAAGAGGGCGCTAAAAACTCTAGCAATACTTAGTTTTTACATGCGGCACACTCAGAGGCACTTACAGAACATTTGGATGTATGTTAACCCTTCCACAGCCAAATATCACCTCTCTGTCTCTTTTCTTTGAAATATCACGCACTTAAAAGCTTAATGTATGTGTTTAAAAGCTCATAGTGACTCACATTTACTTAAACAACTGTTAAAATATTCCCCACAATAATGCGACCTTAAAAAAAAATTCTCCCTCTAATTTTGAATGTCACAATTAATTAGGGGTCTTGCATCACTGTTATGGATTTATTGACAAAGGTAAAACTTCAAACAGCACCTTGGTTGTCCTCCTTATTGAGTAATAGTAGGAAGCAATAAGTTATGGTTGACACGTATCCATCCAAAGAGAGAAAAACAGAGGACATAACTGCTCAGAAGTAGTCATCTCTGTGTCAGGGGTCGTGCACTCTTTCACTTTTTGCATTTGTATTTAAAGTCACAATTTATTGCCTTGCATGCTTGGCCTTTCCTTAGACTCACCACTTCAAAAGTTTATATGGGCCATAATGATGAGCTTCCCCCGGGGAGGTTAGGGCTGCAGGCCCGCGGAGAGTGGGACTTCTGAATGTAGCAGGTCTCCTTCTCATTTCTAAACTGTGGGTCATAAAGAGCTGATCTATTAGGTGTCATTCTGGCCTGTTTTGTAGCACTGGAAAACAAAATAGAACATATCACTTCACACAGACACCATGCTCCAAATAAAATAATATTCTTATACATAAATTGTCACCAATGAAGAGGTTTGTGTGACCTTGTGACCTGTTTTGTCAGGGGCAGGTAGTAACTAAGGTCCCCCGAGACATTTAGCATGCCAGAAAAAGGGCCAGACGAGGAGATTCCCAGACCCCTATGAATTGACCTCAATCAACAGCCTTGCCTGGAATCTGGAAACAGGGGCCAGCTCCTCCAGAGAGACCTGCAACAGGAGCCCATTGATGAGACCTAATTGCCAAGGTCCTCAGGGTCTGGTCAGACTCAAAACAATAAAGGATCTCCATTTGGTCACAAATGAAGGTAAGATCCTAGAACACTGGCGAAAGACCTCCGTCCAGGGCAGGATATTCACCAGGATGTAGAGCGTTAACTGTCATTTTCCGGAATAAGCCACAGAATAAGAAATGTCTTCTTCCTCATACCAAGCTGTTTTTTTTTTGGAAATGGCTCTAAGAGGCCTTGAGGTTATATTTTATAGACATTATCAATGATCTTGTTGGCTACATCTTCTCCACTGTTAATGATTTACTAAATGTTACATGAATCGTAGTAAATGGTTTACCTATGGGAATTCATGTATTACATTTTACCTACTTCTCTTACAGCAACAGATAGCATGGGTGTGCCCATGGGAGCGCGGAAGTGATGTCAGGTGCCTCGCTCATGTGTAACTGACAATAATGTGAATTAAAATGTGCATCTTTACAATTTCCAGGCTCAGCAGCCTGCAGTAGATGCGCCATTTGAATAGACGTTTACACCAGTTGAGGTTTTTGGCTCCACTTGCTGAGCGTTTTTACAAGGCCCCAAAGTCAAGAGGTTAAGGACTGCGCCATTGACTTTACTCGATTAGGAAACCATTATACGCCTTGCAGACCTGTTTTAATGTTTTTGCCAAATTTTTGGCAAGAGAATTGCTTTAATCATATGATAGGTGTACATATGTATTCTAGACCAGCCTTGAAGCTGACTTTATTTATATTTATTTAGTTGCATTTGTAATACGATGCGCATCAGATTTGAAGCAGAAATGGGTACTGTACATTCTTGTTCCTTTATGTATTACATTTTCCTCCTGCATATGTTTTCAGTCACAAGCCATTTAATTTAATGTTTATTCATCATGACACATGATACATTTATGCAAAAAAGTGCATAAGATTGTATGAATGTGCTCAAGAAGCTGGAAAGAGATGGTTGCTTTCCACCAATGTTACTGACTGAGCGTGCACCACGCTCACAAATGGACGATTCTTATGTTTCCACAGTCCTTGCAGTATTTCTTTTAAAATGGAACCACTTGTAGAAGCTTTAATGGATTAAACCGTTCATCATATTGTTAGATGAAATGTGAGCAAGTCAGAGTTTTAGCCTGTATACAACAAATCTGCGTGTGCGTGCTTAATTTTATAGCCTGAATGGCTCCCTGATGCCCTGCTAGGATCAAAGGTCCAGGCTGTGATCGTTGTAACATGCAATCAAGCATGCTCACCACACACTCAAGTCTTTTTCCAGCAAACAAAACCACCATTTCCTGTCACACGGCAGCATTAGCTACCATGTCTGTCATTCCAGTTGAGCATGTAGATATATATCGGATTTTCAAATGGCTCGTTGTTCATTTATCAGGCTGCTGATAAAGGCTGTTTGCGATATTGGATAATTCTGCCACGTGATTCACGAGAGGATGGGGTGATCAGCCTGTTAACTCCAGTCCCGCTTGTGCAGGACAGGGATATTTTAATATGATTAATCACCGTGTTGTAACTGAAGAGCCTCTTGGAGTGTTCGCACAGGGGGCTTGATCCACAATTTATGATAGTTTCCACTATTACAGCCGAGACATCTGCCTACACACACTGTCTGAGCTCTAAAAGCATTCCAGAAGAAAGAATAACCTCTGTGTGTGTGTGTGTGTGTGTGTGTGTGTGTGTGTGTGTGTGTGTGTGTGTGTGTGTGTGTGTGTGTGTGTGTGTGTGTGTGTGTGTGTTCTGGCTTTATTGCACTGTTTTGCACTGATATGACTGAATTTATTTTTGAAGAATGGATTGTGTGTAAGGTCAGTCTATTCTTAGTGCTGTTCCAGAGTGTTTGGGCTTAGCTTTTGCTTTCTAAATTCCATGATAATTGGGGGTCTCTCTCTGGGGATGGAGCCTCACAAAATAAGCTTCAGCTATAAATAACACACACACGCAGGCCATGCAGACAAAACAAGGGTTAAAATATGGTAATATTACAGGTTGTTATTTCTTCCTGTTTAAAAAAAAAATCATTTGAAATGTAATGTTAACGAACAAAATAGATCATTGATTATTTAATTTCTACAATAGTGTTTGTTCTCAAAAAGCATTTTAGGCTGGTAGCTGTAGAAATGTAGTTAGAACAGGGCGACAAATATCTCAAACAAACATACAGGTGATGGCTGGTGGTTCAAAACCTGCCCTGATTAGTCAGGAGGTATGCTTTGTTATATTGCAGCGCTTGAGGGGCCAGTGTAATCAGCCTCTTAACAGAATGTGAAACAGCTTTGTGTTTCTCTGTCGGGGGAATACTCTTATCCCATCCAGTACAGGAACAGCTGTTAGGGATCAGCGTTTAAACTGGTCACCCTATCTGCTCATGTTAAAAATAAGACTTCCTCAGAAAGACAAACTCTGTCTTAGTGGCTTCAAAGAGCAAAGAATTTGTAAAATCACAGTCCAATTAGTAGACAAAGTGAAACCCCTATTTTATTTCTGCTTTAACTCACGGCGTATCCATGTCTGCTTTATGTTTGGTGTCAGTCTTTCCCCTTTTTAAATCTGTTGTGTTGATATTGAGCTGACTGTAGTATCTGCAAAGTCCTCTCTGTATGCATGAAAAGACTGCATCATCATCATCATCATCATCATCATCGTGTAGCCGCATTCTCCTCCACAAAACCTGGAAAACACTCATGTTAAACTGCCTGGAGACTTTAAGCTGCTGCGTGAAAATGGAATGAAACGCCCTATAGTTACAGGTAGAACGTATCCATACACAGCTGCTGTGCTGTGTCCATCCATGTACAGTGAAGAAGGGGGCTGGGGAGGGCTTGCCCCGCAACAACTATCAAATTTCACCCGCAAGAATGTCAGAATCAGTGGTTTCATGGAATTTGGTGTATCCCAGCTCCACCCGGGCAGTAGGATGACGTGTGTGTAAAATCAACAAATATTCAGCTCAAATTTCTTATGTATTACATATATAACATAGATTAGAATATTAGTAATATATTTTGTGCGTCATCTCACTCTCTCTCTCTGACATTATTCTCTCATGTTGTCTTTTTTGAGCCATTTGTTTTTCGTTAGCTGTACCTATCTGTTTATAGCTGCACAGCTGTGGTTCAGGCTGTTTTACAATATTAATTGTGTTTTAAAGAGCATCCCCAGCGTGGGTTTAAAAACAAACACAATGCTCATAAAATGACATGGCTCTTTCTAGGTGCAGCACTTTACGTTTCAGTGTAATCGTAAGAGCAGGTGGAAAGGTTCACGCAGCAGAGGGCACTGATAATAGCGTGTGGCGCTCCGACATACTACGTGTGTTAAGGTTGTGAATAAAGCCACGTGTTGGGCTCATCTGAGGTAAATGGGGCGCTTGATTAGCCTGGTAATCAGATGGGGAGTGTTAAAAACAGGGCAAGAGTCCAGAAGGACTCTTGCCAGTAGAGCACCTTCGTTTTCCAATTTTTTCCTGTATGATGACCATTGACTCCCAAATAGAATTTTTTGTCTTCCCTAAGGACCATGACTGCCTACAAGATGGAAGAGTTAAACTTTGTTCTTTACTGCTTTCTCAAGCAAAAACTGATGACTCCTGACGCCTGTTGTCTCCTCAAAATACGACTACGGAGAGCAGCTATGAAAGATTTTTGATGCTTTAGTGGAGGTTTGTGTGACAAACTCAGGCAGATTAAAGGGCAACTGAAAAAATGAAAACCTAAATATAAGAACCACGTGTTTTTGTTTGTTTTTTGAAAAGCTACATAGTTGTTGCAATGTCAAAATTTTACATTAAATTGTAGCAGCTCTATAATTTATTGATGGCAGGTTTTAGTCAATTCATTTTTACATTTTGTTTTGACATATATTGAGGTGCAGTTGAACAGCATATGTAAATGTTATGCAAAATAGAATAGATTTTAGGCTTTAAATCTGCGCTGAGTTATCTTTGCAGTAGTGTTCTCTGAATTTCTGATCAATTATAAGTGCTTAATTTTTTTCATCAATACTTTTATTCATGTAATAAAAGTAGAGGTGTTTCAAATAGCAGAGTGAGTTACTATTTTATTTACATTTAATTTGCATCAAGAACCATAAGAAGAAATGACTACTTCATGTTTATAGACTGATTTAGTGAACTTTGTTACAACATAGGTTGCATAAGTAAAAAGGTTCCAGAGTGAAGTGCCGGATTAGTGACGGCAAAATGGAAAAAATGAGTCACAATCATTAATTTCCATTATATGAAAGGTCAGCTATGATTCCTCCTGAGGCACAGCTACTTTTGCATCTATCTGATGTCCTCCTTAATCTCCTCATAACTATTGGCTTTACTGGAGCCATAACCAAAACTCCCAGTCACTCAGCTGCTCCTTAGTTGCCAAGAGGATTCGTATGTGTTATAACAAAAGATATTAACATGAGACAATATTCCATGTTTAATTTCAAAACCCATATCAGGATGACAAGTTCTTGGATTCCTGAGCGTATACGTACGAGCACATCCAAACTACAAGGACCATGCAGGCCTTTCTCAAGAAAACAAATATATTTATCAAGCTCACATTGGTTTCTTTCATGGATGATCTCAATGGTATTTTTATGTTCATTTACAACAGTCATCGCTCATGTTTGCCAGAAGAGATCACAAGTGCAGATGCCATTTGGGAAAGTGAATCTGCATGTTGACTTCTTTTTCCAGGCCGAGGCTTGTCTATGGGAATGGGGTGTATTTCTGAGACATTTGGTGAAGTGGGACACCACCCTTAATGACATTTAGATGAACGCTAATGTTGGAGACAAAACAGACACATCAGCCTGCTTGAGTCTTGAGCCAGAACATTTCTCATCTTAGGATCTTAGCTTTGATTTTGTGCAGATCCCTTTCATTTTATCTGAATTCTCTGCCCCCTTTAATCCTTTGAACTTCACCTTTTTTCTGCAAACATGGCTGACATTTTTCTCATAAGGTCAGAGTGTCTTAGTGTTTCATTAAAGTCCTTCATAAACGGGGCTTCTTTTAAGAGGAGGTAAAAACAGAGATGGATAAACATGAACATTCGTGCGGAGAGCAGGTGTTCCTGGAAACAGCCCAAACTGGAAATATACGTTGTGCAATCACGTGTGCGTCCAAAAGAAACATCAGAGGTAACATTCATGCAGGAGGGCCAGACCACAAGCCAGAATAAAAAAAAAGAAAAAAAGAAAAAAGAAAAAATGCTTTTCAGATCAGTTCTGTCCCGCTGGGGTGATTTATATGCTGAGGTGTTGCTGTTGTCTGCAGGAACAAAACAACGTGCTGAATTTACACGTGCCACATATGTTTCTGTTTACCCTTTAGGTGCTTTGTATGTAATTGAAACAATGACATAAAAGCCTTTCTCAGCAACAAGGCACGCATAGTAAAATATTTTAATATCATGATGGATGGCGAACCATTAAATCAGGATTTTGGTATGGCTCTGCTGGTTATGCTCTGCTAAACTTTCATTGGATGTAATTGAAAAGTAAAAGAAGCAAAGGAGCTTGCAGCATTTGTGATGTTGCTGCATGCATCGTTTTACAGCAGTGTCACAGAGGGCAGAATGTAGCAGATAAAAGAACATGTGGATGACGAGCTGAGTCAAGTATTGAATCATTGCTAGTACCTCACATGTGGTTCTGTCTTGACTTCAGGGATCCATAAAGAGGCAGAAAGTTGTAATTTCACAAATCATATACAACAATAGACAAAGACTCCCTCTTTCTCACCATACAAGATGCCATCAGCGGAAGTATTTCTGTGCTCATATTTAGAATTAATATATTAAAATTGACCACTAACAAGAAAGAGATTGTATTTTACTTGTCTGTTTAATATGAGGTTTGATGTTTTACTTGATATTTACTGGCTTAATTATTATTTCTCAAATATACTATTTTGTCATGTTGAAGCTGAGCCCAACTGTTCATGCATCCATCAAAAACACTGCACTGCTTTGAGAAAAGCCTGGATTTCCTGTTGTGCCAGCATGCTTTTTCCATTAGCCAAATAGGACATTGTTGCTCATTTTTGCTTTGACAAGATGACATGCTGAAAGGATGAAAACATTGAATAAATAGTCCCGACCATGGAGGAACAGCACGAATTTACAGATTATCCCTTCCCACAGGGTGGAGGGGCCTGTTTCACAATGTGCTTTTACTCAGCCCATATCTTGAGTTGCGTGAGAGATTTCCATATCTCACACACTCTTGTAAATCACAATTGAACAGTAGTAACTCAGAAAAAGAACTCCAAACACGCCTGCTTTCAATTTGGACCTAGGGGTCCAGCCAAGGCTGAAGCAGGCTCAGAGACCACCTCTCTCTCTCAGATTTACTGGCCTCATCACCCCCAAAGACTGCAGCAAGCCCTGCTCTCCTCTCCTCTCACTCACACCTACAGTCTGTAGTGCAGCTGGGGTTGGGTTTAGATGTCACAATAGTGTTTGAGGTGGGCTATGGGGGTGGGGGTGGGGGTGGGGGTGGGGGGTCACGCTTAAATATTAGAAAACTGCAAAAACAGTCCTTGGAGTGCTGCCTAGTAACCAAAAGTAACTGGATGTTTTATCTGGCTTTTCAGAATTACACAGTTTATTCAACCCAGAAGGAGTTTTTAATCTTTCTCCTCATGCAACAGCTGAACTTCCTCAGCAATTGGATGCCAGTTTATACACGGCGCTGTCCTGTAAGACATGAGTCATCTTTAGGGTTCATTGTCCCGCTGCTTGACTTTTTATGGTACGTAGCCGCAGTGCTCATCTGTACCAGGTTGTTAAAAGCTTCCCAAGGCTTGATTTTTGGCAGCTGCAAATGAAATCAAGCCTTGCTTGTTTGTACTTCCATTCCCAGTTTAGGCTCAGCCAGGCCAAAGACGAACGACTTCTAAAGTGCGTCCAAAACATGGCTGGCCTCGCTCCATGCGGCCTGCGGTGACGTCTTGTTGTCCACAGACACTATGATGACCCCCACATCACGCTGTTAGGAGCCTTGATTGTGGTTAGACTTTAGTCTGTCAGTGTAAACCATGTTTATTGCATTTCTTTATGTTTCACGGTGCAACATGAAGGGATGGAGCAGCTGAGCAAAAAAACATCCTATGAATTTGACCATGTTCAGCAGTTGGAGTGAGGATCAGGGTGAGGAGCATCTGTAGTCCATCTATGGTCCAGAAGATGACAAAAAGAGTTTCACTTTTTTGTGACACTTTTCCCGTCACTTGAAGATTCTGATGATTTGGTGATTTCAACGGTCCAAAAAGGAGTCTCTGGAAAATGACTACTTTCATTTGGTTAAAAAGTGAGCTCTGGAGTGAGTAAATTTGCTGTAATTCTTTGTAATTGACCATCACAATGAAATATTGACACCAGGTGTAAAACTAAAATATCTGTTAATCTGCCTCTCGAAAAATAGATCCAACCATATGGGACACAGACACTTCCAAGTATTTCCAGTAACAGTTACCTTTATTATTTATCAATCTGTCATTTGTTTTATATTGATGAGCTAAAATTGTGATTCGGTGTCATTAAAATGAACTGAAACTGACTCACCGATTATCAACAATAGATGTATCCATCAAGATCGACTATTGTGTGTATCTGCGATAAACGAAATGACCACGATTGCCTGCCTACGAGGACCTCACAGGCATAATGTGTCAGTGATCCGACTGAGTCATGGGTCGTTTACACTGCAGATTCTAAAGTAATGAAAGATAGAACCAAACAACTGCAATATTCAATTTCACTTCTCCAGTCGTGCTACAAAAACACTACGTTGGTGTCACGGATCTGTGGACCAGTCTCGGTCTGCTTCGAGACCGCAGTAATTGTAAGTAATTGTAAAAAAGGCTTGTTGAAGAGAAACCACACTAAAGCCATGTGGGATGTTAAAGCACACAGAATAATGACAGTGTTTACGGTTCCACAGATGACCTCTGAGAATCAGCCTCATTAATCAGAGGTGGCCCTTACATGCAGGGCCTTCACAGTACAGCGTGTTAACACCTTTTCCTGCAGGGGTCATGTCTCGCTTGAAATATAGTGACTGTGTTCATTGAAATAACTCAAAAAAAAAAAAAAAAGAAAAAAAGATGAGACTGCTAATGAGAACACATGGCAGAATTTTGTAAGAGCCCAAACAATTAGCTTGTGTTAGAGTTAAGTAAGAACAGAGGGTGGTGGACTATTGTTTGCTTTCCTTTTTAAGGTCTGGCACATGCACAGGCCACCTTGAAGAATCTGAAAACCATTACTAATGGTCAAAAGTGCAGACTGCATGTCACGGGTTTGGGCTAACAGAGAAATGGAGGAGGAGGAGGAAGATTGGGCCGGGTACTTTGGAAGAGATCTCGTGCAAGAGGTGTGTAAATTGAGACAAATGCACCTTCCTCCACACGCGTGTCGATTACGGTCAGCTTACCCCGTCACCGTTGTGGATGTGTTTGGTTTCAGGGGAACAAAGATCCTCGCAAAGTGATGTCATTCTAGGTGGCCTTTCATCTGTCTGGAGTTACCGTCATGGTTAGCTGACACGTCGCCTTCAGCATGTGACCCAGCAGATCGATAGCCTGAGGAAAGGCCCGTTCCCCTCTATTGTCTCTCTCACACGCACCCTCTGAATATGCATCAGGAGTGGTTTCGCTGATCAGATGACCTTGAGTAAGCTGCTGACTGATGCCTGAAGCATTAAGGTCGATAAAGATCAGGGTATATGCAGGTGTGTGTGAGTATGACCTGACATCTCCTTCTTTGAACGTGTTGCTTCAGTGTTATTAATGTGTCACAGAGAGCCTGTTACTCTGTGTTGTATTAACTCAGTGTGGATGTTAAATATGATAGTGGTACAGTTCAGGATAGAAGAGCACTCAAGCACACTAATGCAAGAGCCAACCTTTCTTCATCCAGATCCACACTGACATTTAATGGCTCCTTCCTCAAACCATCCATCCATGTTTCTTAAACATCCGCCTTCTAAAAGAAGCGATAACAGTGATAATAACATAAGGTAACACTTTCAATTAGGACCATACATTAACCATTGATTACCATGTGTATAAGCAGCATATTGATGTTTTATGATTTGCTCGGATCTTTTTAAATTTTAGCCATCCGAAAGGGCCAGCGACAGGCAGCACACATGGTATGACTCGTGTTTATGATTAGTCTTGTGTTTTACTTCATCCTATAAGTAATCACAGGTCAAAAACCAACGGCCTGTGTGCTCCTGACGGTGGATTGTTGTTGAATGAGAGGTGCTACTCCTCCATACTTTTACAAAGCCACTGGCGCAACTGCGCATGCTCGTGTAGAACAACCGTCATGCAACAAAAAACATATGTGAAAATATACACATATAATTATCAAATCCGTGAAATAAGTAGTGATATAACCAATTAATCATTCATTATACTCCTGAGTTTTATTACTTTACTTTAACTCAACCCAAAGAACCGAACATTATTCATTAGGAAGCTCTTGTGATCTTATTTTGCAAGACGACCGTCTGAGGACGACGTAGTAGTAGTGCCAGATTGCGTTTAAGAGGTACATTATTCCTCTGTAATGATTAGTGAGGCAATCCTTTATTTTTTGGAACAGTTGGACCATTAAATTAAAGTTAGCAATAAAGTAAAGTTTATCAAAATAAGGTTCACTGAGTAATCATCCTTCCATAGCTAAAATGACAGATCCAAAACAGTCTACCTTTGCCTCTCACGCTAGCACGCTGAGGTAATTTTCTCTAAATGGATTGTTGTTTACAGACGTTTTAGCAGTTACAGACTTTGATCACATCATGCCACGTTAGAGAGATAAACAGGTACAACATTAAGCTATCAAGTAGATGGTTATTTAATCAACCAGTACCATAAATAACAAGCTTTACATCAGGTTTTATAGGGAAATTTTATCTTTCTCTCTTGAAATGTGAGTTTGTAGTAGTGTCTTATGGTTTTTCCCCGTTTTGACCACCTGTAACTAGTGCCAGTTAAGACGCTGAGTAAATGAGATCCAGATCCTGCGCTTTGGGGCCTATTGGGTTGTAATGCGGATGTGTAATGGGAATGCAGCACACTCCCTTTGCACTGTACACAACAGTCATTAAGCAACCCATCTGCTCGATGCTTGCATGCTAAGATGTAATTTTCAGGCTCTGGTGCGTGTGTCCGCGATTCGGTGTGTGCAACAGGGAGAGAATGAGAGAGAAAGAGAGGGAGGAGAGGAGGGGCTCAGATGAGAAGAGATGCTTTTGCATGTCTATCTAGTGTGTGTGTCTGGTTGTCATCAGAACCACAAAAATCAGAGCCTGATAATATCTTACCCGATCTCCCTGTTCTTTTCCCTGCCGGAGTCACAAGAGCCAAGGGTCTCCTTTGACCACACGCATTCACAGACCGACACTGGCTCACAGACACCACATCATGCTTCTACATCCTGTAGGTAAACATCTCCAGATTGGTGTAGTGGGATGGAATTCCCGCCTTTGTGGGAAATATGTCCAAAAAGATTTATAAACCATCTTCTCTGGCACCTCCTAACTCTTCACAGACTACAAAAACAACAGATTTATAATCTCAGCTGAGAATATTGACCCATTTTTCTTCAGCCTTGGGCAAAACATGCAATCATGCAAAACATACTACCAATTTATGCCTCTCACTCTGAGACCTCACAGGTTTGGTCATTTGTACACAATGAAGGAGCCGGTTGCTTCTGCATAAATATGTGGTCTGCAGACCTCAGCACAGTGTGGACAGTTTACATCAGTAGGTGCTACGAGTGATATACTTTTACTATGTTGTACTGCATGTAATGCGTTAAGGCTGCGAGTTTACTCTGAGGTAAACGTGTTTGCTGTTTCCTCTGACAGCTGCAATATTCTACAGTCACATGTTGGCAGCCGGCCAGCCTTTACTGGACCAGCCATACGGCTAAGTTGAACAATGTGCCTCATCTAAATCATAGAGACAACGTAATTTGTGCAATACCATCAATAACACTGGCTTTGTCATACTTAGCACGAACCTGACACTCGTAAAGAATGGAACGCTGATCCAAGAAACCTAGAATTCATAAAAATGTCCACACAGTGGACAAGTGTCATGGTGCTTGGCTGGACTGGAGCGCTTATATTGCCTTCATCAGGATATGACTCAGAGAAAGGCGCCACGTAGGAGAAATCAAAGCCAGCATTTTATTTGTTTTTATGCTTTTTGCCGTCCTGCTGGATGTCTTCAATAAATGTCACCCCAGCTAATTTCTGCAGGACTTGGTTCATGTGCAGCGATGCATAAATGGACACAAATGTGTGATCACACATTTATGAACTGTAATGAACCTTTGTTTTTCCAGTTACACACTGCAGCTAACTCGCATGAGCATCAGTCGTGGGAAATGGAAGATCACCGTCCGCACTCTTTTGCTTCCACTTTCATGCCCTCTGGTTTTCCGACAGCTTTGATCTGTTGTCATTTCTCATGGAGGGCCCTCAGACACAGATAAGGTGCTTCCATTAAATGGAAAGTTACTATTTGTGTCTGTCTGTGACTGTAGAGGAGCCCCCTTGCCCCCCC
>BJFM01000059.1:302488-362356 GCA_016586285.1 Arothron firmamentum
TTTTTTTTTTAATTTTTCTCTCCTCCTCCTCCGCGTCTAAGGGTTTATTCTTCAATACCTGCAAGCAGAAGTGCAGTAGTCCTCTTTTGGGTCTGAGGCGAATCTCCTCTTTGGGAGACAAGGTAACGCGCAGTTTTCACGTGATTTTCACGTTGCAACTTTTTCCCTGCGTTTTTTTTTTGTTGGTTTTTTTTGCGTTAGCGGTGATTAAAGTCACGTGTCAAGTGTTTCTCTTTTGTTTTCCTTCTCTGCTCAGCATCTCCTACGCTCTCTGTGGCTTCTTTACTTTGTTTTGATAGTTTTTCCTTCGTTTTCTCCCATTTTCCCCCTGCAGCTTTGACTCCAGACTCCAGAGGTCGACGGGTCTGGGGGTCTGAGAAATCTTTTTCTTTTTTTTTATTTTTCTTTTTTTAAACTTTTTACTGTATCCAGCACTGGAATTGCAAACTTGAAGGGTGGATATGCCGGGCAGTAAGTGTAGAGGACGGCTGCTGCAGTTGGCCGTGGCTCTGGTCACCTTGCTGTCGCTCCGTGCCGAGCTCAGAGACGCTGCAGAGGTGGGGGACACCGAAGGCAGCGAGCTGGTCACCAAACCGATCGACCCCCGGGCCAGCAGGGCCAAGAGAAGAGGAGGGACCGACGTACTCCGAGGGTAAAGATACATTCTCATAAGTACTCTTTTTTTTAACCCAAATGTTCAGCTTTCTATGTGCTTGATGTGCTTTTTGGCTCGAAGCAGGTGTCTTTCTTTCTTTCTCATCTTAACCTGTTGATGCTTTAATGTCACTGAAGGTCAGAAAACACGTGCGCGAGCTGTGAGTGGCGCTGTGTGTGATGGGAAGTTTGGAGGAAAATTTAGTAATTATAATACTGGCAAGGATATGACATTCCTGCTGACTGCAATAATAAATTACATCCAAACAAAGGAGGCCATTGGTCATGGCTGAGAGAGAGAGAGAGAGAGAGAGAGAGAGAGAGAGAGAGAGAGAGAGAGAGAGAGAGAGAGAGAGAGAGAGCGAGAGAGAGAGAGAGAGACTGCAGCCTAATCTCCTTTCAGGCCAACAAACACCACACCCCAGTTGTGGATAAATCACATCTGCAGCTGTACACAGTGGGTCACTGCTGGAGAGGTTCTGTGCATGTGTGAATAAGACAGAGAGAGAAGGGGGGAAGAGAGAGGGAAATCAAGGAAGAAGGAAAGTACATCTCTGTCCGCTGCTGACAGCTGATTTAGGTCACACAGTGGACACTGAATAAAAGTTCTCCACAGGCATTTGTGTTGAACAGCCTGTAACATATAACTTTCATTTCAGTACACTGGCCCTGGTTGGTGTGTGTGTGTGTGTGTGTGTGTGTGTGTGTGTGTGTGTGTGTGTGTGTGTGTGTGTGTGTGTGTGTGTTTTGGGTCTAAATTCACACTTCCATATCTGGCCTGTAGGGGGCAAGATGGTGCAGACATACTTGTCACAGGTGCATCTAATTTCACCACAGAGCAGAGGCCTTTGTTCAACACTTGTCTTCTATCATGTTTCAAATACTTTTTAAAAGAAAACGTAGAATTCAACATGGCTGCTAATGGCAGAAAAGAGCAGAAAGAGTTACTGGTTAATTTGGAAAGAGGCTGCCTGCTTATTGTGTATTCCAGCAAATGTTGCTGGAATTTTGATGGACGCGGTCTAAATTTGACCCTGTTTCCTCACATCTGGATCCCTGCTGACGCTTCCTCAAGCTCCTGCAAGAGGGATCAGATCAAGAGATGAGAAAATATAGTATAGTATGTGAAATCTTGATATGCAATATCAGAACTTCTACGGTCTGTTACTCTCTATGGACCATAAAGCATTGAGGCAAATCTATAATTATCAAAAGTGCATAAAAGACCAGAGCTGGGAGTGTTCTTAGACCCGGTTCCGCTCTTTTCTGAGCTTGTTGTGTGTTCTCTGCAGACCAAATGTGTGCGGCTCCAGGAACAATGCCTACTGCTGCCCAGGCTGGAAGACTCTTACTGGTGGAAATCAGTGCATTGTTCGTGAGTACCAACAATTTTCCGCTCCTTTAAATTCACGTGTGATAGCACAACACAATAACCACTTTATCATCCCCCTCCGAGGCCCCGTTAGACTGAGTTTCCTTATATTTCCTGTTGTGTTGGAAAGCAACGCTAATGGAAATTTAAAGTGAACAGACCAAACCTGAACAGTCAGATATGACAACAAACTAATTCACCCACTCATATTTATGAGCGACTAAGCTTTATTGTGCCTGAAGCCAAACTATAACGAGTCTATGCTGTTCGGATAATTGAGTCACGGTGATAATTTTGATAGCTAACAGGCTATCGCTAACTACACCGGTTCAAAACTAGCATACAAGTTCTGAGGTGTGCTTTGCTAGAATATTTATTTTGATATAAGCAAGTGTCAAAGCAACACAACTGTCATGAAAGCTCATTAAGTACAGTATAGGTTCAGGTGGGACACATACACAACCTCCATAAGTTCACAAATTGGATTCAGGGTGACACGAGAGGGAGTATTCCTGCACCACAGCTCTCCTGAATTCCAGTTCAGCTGGAGTTTAAGTGCCTCATTTATTCATTTTAAAACGTGCTGAATTCAAACAGGTCGTAAAGTTAAAGGAATGCCGAATCCTTCCTGGTTTGTCTTTCCACGATAACTCAAACTCAGCCGCTCAGAGCAAAATCTTCAGCTCAGAGCGTCATTTGTGAAACTATGATCTCACTCTTCTGCCATTTCCTCTCCTGGGTCCCTCTGCAGGTGACGGCAGATGAGTTCATTTCTGCATGATTTTAATTTTCCGCTTTGGTCTTTCAGCCTTTCTGTCCCGTTTAACACGCTAAAGGTCAACCTGTCAAACATAAACAGTACAAAGAGAGGTCAGATACTGGTTTTTGTCTTGGAAGGTTACAAATTCCAGAGTATTCCTCTATTTTGTCAGGCATTTGGTTTTACAGTTGGCTTTGTTTTTTTCTGAATTTTAAGCATCTTTTGCATCCCCTCTCTCTGTTTCTGTCTGCCTGTCTATCTGTCTGTCTCTCACTCTCTCGCTCCCTCCTTCCCCTTCGATAGACAGGAAGGTCTGAGAGGCTGCAGAGTTTTGTGATTGCAGTCTGGCTGCTCGGCTGGCCGGATGCCTGTCGCGGCTCTAATGACATTGTTTAGCAGTGGGGTTCAGGGAGTAGGGGTCAGCGGCTGGACTCTACCTGATGGGAACTGGGGGCAGCAGACCATGCCAACAACAGTCTGTGGGAAAGAGAATAACTGGGCAGAAACAGCCGGCACCAGAAAACATACTGCTGCACATTTATGGCAACAACAGAGAAGAAAATAGCTGGGAGATGTTTCAGAGTGGGCTCCTGGAACTTAACCATGATGAGAGTTAAAAGGAGGATGTGGCCATATTTTGACTGTGGTCTGTTTGAGGTTTGAAATATTGGAGATCAGAATTCAGTGTGAGGTTTGAAATTCAAAACCTGGGGCAGACAGGCTGACAAGCAGCAGACACGTAACATGAATTTTCTCTCATGTGCCGGCCAAATCCTGGCGCCATAAAGTAAGCACTGGCCCGTCTTCCACCTGACAGCGTGTGTTCTTATGTTGCTTCACTCAGCGCCCTCTTCTCCTTTGCAGCGATCTGCCGAAGTTCATGCGGAGACGGTTTCTGCTCCAGGCCCAACATGTGCACCTGTCCCACCGGCCAGACCGCCCTGTCCTGTGGATCCAAGTCAGGTCGGTCACAAGCGCCTCACTTTTTAGTCTTGAACATGCACAGGCCTGGATCGAATAATATTAAACATTGACCAATGAAAATAAAGTAAAACAGATGCCAGAAAACATCCAGTCTGGTTTCCCCCCTTTTTTCCCCCCCTTTGATTATTTTCTTTCCTTTCAACTTAAGTCCTCATCGCTAATTAACATTGCTGAGAAAATATGAGACACAACACCAAAGAAACACTTCAAAACATCCCCAAAATGCCCCCTAGCCACCTATGTTGCAATTGTGTTTTCACAAATAGTGATCGGTCTCACGGGTGGCTGTGTGTGTCAGTTGTTCGTGTTGCATGTGTGTGTGTGTGTGTGTGTGTGTGTGTGTGTGTGTGTGTTCTGGAAGATGTCCACAGTCAACATCTCATGTCCCCCTCCCGGCGCATGGCGTTCCAATCCAGTATGATCTTCAGAAAAGCCTATGCATTTTGTAGGACATTACATCTGACCATGACTTTCAAGAATTATCTGTGGATGTTGCCGTTAAGCTAATCTACGCTGCATGTGTTCTCTGGAGTAAATATGTGTGTGTCGCTCCCCCCCACAGTCCAGAACTGTAATATCCGCTGCATGAACGGGGGAACGTGCGCAGAAGACCACTGCCTGTGTCAGAAGGGCTACATTGGGAAACACTGCGGGCAACGTAAGAAAGTCCAACTTTGACATCATCATCAAAGACATGAAACTTATAAAAAAAAAAGAAAAATCAATTCTTGTCTTTAATAAATTGCAGTGTTAGCATTAGCATTGAGAAGTCCATTAGCGCAGCTGTATGCTGCTGTGGGTGTGTTGTATTGGATATCTATTGGTATTAACAAAAACACTAAATACTATCCCAGATATGCCGTATTGTTAAAACTCAAATTAATTTTTTGCACCTCTAAAACTGTAATGACCATCTGATCGGCTAACCTGAATGTGGCCGCCTGATGCTTTTACCACATGACCACACAGCGTTTCCAGATCTCCGCTATTAATTTACCGACTGCAGTGTTAGCTCAGCGTTATCCTCCTGCAGTGTTATTACAAACAATGATAGAGACTGTAAACATGAAAGTCAAGCTGTATAATCCAAAACATCATTTTAATTGTTTTAACTGACATTAGCGTCTCCATGACAGTGTCTTTATTTGTTTTTGTTCTCCTCTGCTCTGTAGCTGTTTGTGAGAATGGCTGTCTCAACGGAGGACGATGTGTGGCTCCAAACAGATGTGTGTGTCCTTACGGATTCACTGGCGCCCAGTGCGAGAGAGGTAATGAGTGCCACACTGCAGGATTTTCATCACACTCTCTGTCACTGCTCTTCCTGCTGAGTTAGGCTGGTTTCCAAAGCCACACATGCTGTTTTTTGGTGAAAAATGTAGCCAGATGCTGGATTGGTGCTGTTTTTATGACTAAGGACAAGTGATTCCTGCTGAGTCATGCCACTGGTTCCAGGAATGCGGTTTGTTGTGGAACATTTACATGTCAAAGCTGAGGTCAGAAATGACGTTTCTTTCCCCCCCACATCTGTTGTGAAATGATGCTCAGGGGAAGGTAAAGTCTCTCTAAATGTGTGCTCTCTATTAACCAAAGACCTCTGAGACCTCCTGTGGTTGGTCTCTGGCACATGTGGCTCAAAAGTATACAAGCGCACGCAACCCAGGAGGAGCCCGGCTTTTGTTTGTGGCTGAAACATGTGCATGCAAAAGCGTGCGCGTGTGCCTTGGGTTCCTGCGGGGGGTCTGTGTCAAAGATGACCTTAAGAGGTCAGCAGAGTGACCTTTTTAAACTAATATTTGGATCTGGTGCAGAGCTCCTAATTAGTGATGATGCCCCCCACTTGGGTCTGTGGGAAGGTTTGGTTTCAACTAAACGGACATTTTACTTTATAAACCAGCTTTATCTGCCAAAATGCTCTCCGACATGTCAGTTCCCACAGTTTCCTGCAGAAACTTGACCAAACAAAGTTAGATTTACCTCTTTTTTCTCTTTTAGAGGTTTGTTTTTCACTGAGCAGTGAGGGATTTCTGAATTCACCAACTGACAGCTAGAGCTGTTATATTTAAACGTTTTAACTCAGTAAAGGTGCTCCCTTCTTCCAAAAAACACCTCCATTTCCCTCCACTGACCCTAATTATTTAGGTAAAATCTCCAACTAGCATGTCAGAGTCAGAGGGTTTGGCTTTGGGGAGAGTTTCTGATGACAGAGCTGGTAGGTAAGATTGGCAGGAATTGTGTGCAGCAGTTCTGCGCTCAGCTCTTCTTTTCTTTCAGGACCAGCTGTTTATAATTTCCAAGATTAATGAATAAATGATGCTATCGGAATGGCTGGTCTGGCTGAACAACTGTTGAGTCTGGGAAAAGACAAATATAAAACTAAGGCAGGACTCCTGAACGGTGAAAGAACTTGATGACCTCTGACTGATAGACCAGGAAGCGGTTCCAATTCACCTGCGGGCTATGTTTTATTGATACTTGTGTGCAGATTGACAGTACTGAAAACAATTGGGTTCCTTCGCGGAGCGAAGGAAGCTGAGAGCGCTGGTGAAAATGGGAGAACGACATTTTAAATTGTGTTCCTTTGGCTGGAATCCCCTTGGCTTGGATCCATCGTATGAAAGGAAGGCGTATGTGCTCTGACAGTCTCAAGCACTTGTAAGTGCGTGTGTAAACTCAACCGCGCACACGTGCACGGCCCGGCAGGGCTGTTAATGTAATGCACAGATCCGTGCCCCGTTATGGCCTGATCTTATCGCGTAGGCGAAAACACGGGGTTTTCCGCTAACACGTGATCCGACCGCCGGGGAGAAGCGGCTGCCTTCGGGGACGGGAAGGGATCCTGGTGCCACTGAGACTGAACGCAGACGCGTCATCCCAGCAGAGCCAGCCAACGGTGACTACTGGTCTGCTGACGGCGGCCTCAGCGCCGGTCACAGCTGAGGGCAGTAAAAATGCAGCCCAGCGAATCAACGTGCTCTTTGTTGGGCACAAATGCGATTTGGGCTGGAATGCGGGGTTGATGGGACCCAGCTTCTCCACAGCTGACTGCACGCAGGGCTCGTGCTGAGGAGTCATTTAGCTGCACGGCAATTAAGTCAAGGTTTAGGTGTGACGCCATCGAAGTCATTTGGAAACGGTGGTGAACAACTGGCCCCCGAACACAAGTTACACACTTAGTTAGACTTTCTGTCACTCTGGGAGAATGAAGAAATGTAGTCACCAGAGAACGCCCCACCCCGGCACAGCACCCCAGAACACATGCGTGGCAACAGTACGTGCAGAACTAGCTACGCCTTAAAGCTTGTCTCACCAAGCTGGAGTGTGTAGATGTACACGTTTTTGTCCAGAAAAACCATCTGACCCACTTCCTTTCAAGCTCCCACGGAAGCTCGTCCACTTTTTCGGTCATCGAGGAAGTCCAGTTTCTATTGTGTTCCAAAAGTAGCCCCTGCGCAGACATGAAATCAGTTGCTAAAGAAGGTCAAACTGAACCATGTCGACACAAACATCCACAGAAGCGCACGTGTTTCCAAGAGCGATCAAACAAAAGCTAGAGCAACATTTTTGCTCTGTTTTGAGATCATATCTGGCTAGACTGCAGATGAGGCATTGTGTGTGTGTGTGTGTGTGTGCGTGCGTGCGCGCGCAGCAGGCGGGCGCGTGCTTTCCAGTGCCTGCTGTGTAGGAACACGTGCGATTGCTCCCAGATGTGCAAGACATGGGTGGATCCCCCAGCTGCATGTAGTTCACAGGGAGACAGAAAGATGACAGATGAA
The DNA here is from genome assembly GCA_016586285.1 of Arothron firmamentum. NCBI lineage: Eukaryota > Metazoa > Chordata > Actinopteri > Tetraodontiformes > Tetraodontidae > Arothron > Arothron firmamentum. The sequence continues at coordinate 310,032 of BJFM01000059.1, forward strand.
GTGACACCACTCTCACCCTACAGCTGTTTTTCCTCTCTCTGTTGACCTCAGCTGTATTGTTAAACCCTACATCACCACATCTGCTTCAGCTCATGCGAGATATTTGTGTGTTTTCTGCTCTTTCTCCACCACCGCTAATACAGTAGGCATGTATTTTGTCTGATAATTATATGTGGCAGCCCAGCAGTAATAACACGTAAACCCAAGGTCATTACAGCCAGTTTTCAGCTAATATGGGGGGCATGGGAAAACATTCCAAAGCTCATGTACTTATGTTTACAATATATGATGCATTCCTTTGCCTTTTTTTAATGGATGTAATGACTTTAGGCAGACAGATATCTGGAAAATGACTGTTTGTTGTTTCAGCGCTGAACTTGACTGGCTGTTGCAGGGATTCTGCACATCCTCATGGCTGCTTGAAACATTCCACTCAGAGGTTCCACTGTTTTCTTCCTGGTGATGACAGACACAGAAATCTGGCCTCTGCGCTGGAGCGGTGGGCAGCTGCCCTGTGGCACCTGGTGACCAGATCCCGATCTTAAGTCGATTTTTGGTAAAGGCCGCTGACTGGAAGTAACCAGGATATTTTAGCTGCGGGGGAAATCGGAGCACCCGCCAAGAGCCCACGCACGTATGGGTAGAATGTGCAGATTCCTCTTAGTAGTTGCAGAGACAGCAGGAACTCCTGAGCCTCCAGGAACGGGAACAATATAAATATATGTTGCCGTAAACAAGTTCAGATGCCTGCGTGTGTCACGAGTCTTCCATGTCTGTTCCTTTGGCCCCCCACCCCCTGCAGATTGTCAGGATTGATTACTTAGCTTCTCCTGCACAGAGGACAGGCTGTGGGAAAGGATTTTTATTGGTGGACAGCAAGATATGAATGCTTATCTATGAGTCAAGATGTTTGTAAAGAAGAAGCAACACTAAGAGGTCAAAAATGTCATTTTCATTGGATATAATTTTCAACAAAGTATATAAAAAGCCATTATGGAGTCCATTCCTAGTACGCTGAAGGTTCCATGTTACCACAATATTTTTTTGCAATAGGAATATTTGCCTCAGATTGGTTTTCAACATATTTGTGATGTGCCAAATCATTTCTGAAAGCCCGCCCCTGAAAGTGGGAGTGCACACGAAAACTCTGCTTTCAGGAGATAAATGAGAATTTGCCCTTCGGGTGTCAACCCGTCCATACCTCCCCCTGTACATCCGAGCTCAAATGTAGGTGGAAACTTGTTTTTAAATGTAATTTATGAGCAGTGTAATTATTTATGAGGCTTTCAAAGGAGGGGCAAATGAAGAACCGTCCAGTCTACTCAGAGAGGAGGGAGTGAGAATGAGAAAGAGCGATGACCCAGTTCTGTTTCACAGAGAACTGGTGCCAGAGGCAGAAAGTCCGTGGAGGCCGCCGATGCACGTGATGGGTCTGGGCCGGGCCCCGGTCCACACGGGAAATGCACAATGTCTCGTTTGTTTTAAACGACTGCACTGCTGGAACCGGGCCCTCTCTTTTCCTTTTGCAGTCTGTTGTCTCTCATGAAATGTGGAAATGATTTCTGCTGCTGGACGGCAGTCAGATTCTTTTGGGAGGGACGGTTTTCAACCATTGGTCTTTCCGCCCGTCCCTATCTCTGCTTTGCCATCTTCCAATCCTTCATCTGATAAGGTCCTGTGAGTTTGTTCTGTCTGTGGGGAGCTGGAAAGTTAGGAGGTGTGAAACTCAGGAATGTTGTTATGAGAGTGGTCCGAGTGATGGATGCAAGGCAGTGGTGCGAATTTGGAATTCGGATTAAACCGGTTTGAAAGGAATCTCAGTGGAAATACTTTCGTCACAATCTTGAGCTCGTGTGTCAGAAACGGTTTACTTATAATTGTTTCTGCTGCAGCTAGTGTGGAAATCACCCCGTGAGCTCCAGGGACACACCCTGTTAATCATCCTCCCCCGGCCTCAGATGACGATGACACCCCCCCTCCAAGATTACCATCAGGCCCCCTGTAATTGTTTAAAAGCTCCAAAAACTCATGTAATAACGATGCCTGTGCCTCAGTCATTCGAAAATCCTCTTATCTCATTTATAGCAGAAAAATGAATCACGTCTATCCAATAAGCCTTGAAATCCAAATTCGATTTGAAGTGGCATCATGTACAGCTTGTTTTCAGCCAGAACATCTGCAGCATTCTACCTAGCAAGGAGCCACATTTTCTGTTGCAGAAAAAAATAAGTTTCCATTTTTTTGGGGCAAACACACAACATATGGTGATGTGAATATAAGATCCTTGAAAGGGTTTTCCAGACCCACCTAATTAACTTTAGAAATGACAGACGACAGGCTGTGCAGAATTATGCTGCTAAAAATGTTGGGAATGACAAAAATATTTACTTACTGAACATTAGTTGATTCCTTATGAGAACATCAAAAAAATCCAGCTGTCCAGCATTATTTAGGAAATATAGACAATATCAACATTTCATATTACAGTAAATAAGTTGCAGCCTTTGCTCTATTAAAAAAAAAGTCATTGATCTACAGTGAATGGATCATCTCGGATGTTTCTGCAGCTTGATTAGAGTTCAGCTGTGCTAATTTAATTCATGAAACATGACTTGTTGGTCTGTATAAAGTCTCAGTTGACGCAAGTAAAAACCAGTAAAAACCAAATATGTGGCCAAAAGAACTCCATCAAGAGCTCAGGCACAATGTGTGGAAGCACAGATCTGAGCTTAGAGTTCTAAAAAGCAAAGCCCTCTCTGTTCTGACACAGAATGAAGGTTTAGAGAATGCTTGTATACTTTAGCTTATGCCTGCACCGTGATAAAATGTAAAACCAGAAAACGTACAGCTGCATTGTTTATGAGTAATCTAGATGGTTGAAATAAACATACAGCTTTTTCCTGGAACAATTTCTGCACAAATGTACGATTTGCTGACCATCAATGTGTAAACTGTTATTAATTAGTAGTTTCGTCTTTGTTTCCTTCCAACTACTCTACCTCCCTCCCTCCTTGCATGCATATACGATCCAGCTTAGAGCCAGATGGATTAAAATACCAGAAACAGACATACATTCCCTCCTCACTCTGCAGCACGTCCTGTAATGTGATCATAGATTCTGTGCAAATTTGCTTCGAGTGTTTGCGTATGCTTGACAACAGAGTCGGCTTCAGGGCTGAGTTTTTCCAGCTTTGCCTTTATATTTGTTAAGATGAATCTTTCACAGATATTTTTTTCTTGTTCTGTTTAGCCGTCGACTCGTCCACTGCCTTAAGTAGAGTTTCCACAAAAATGAAACCTCCTTGTGTTCCAGACTACCGTACCGGACCCTGCTTCGCCTCCGTGGATAACCAGATGTGTCAAGGTCAGCTCACTGGCATTGTGTGCACAAAGACCCTGTGCTGTGCCACGGTGGGACGGGCATGGGGTCACCCCTGTGAGATGTGCCCAGCCCAACCCAATCCCTGCAGAAGAGGGTTCATACCAAACCACCGCACTGGGGCCTGCCAAGGTAAAGTCTGGTCCCTCAGAGTTTCTTCATCTGGTTTTGGCTTCCCTTCCTGTCACTGTCCCTCCCCTTTCCCTTTTGATGCAAAGTCCTGTTTCTGTCTTCTCTGTTTTAACCCCTTCCGTCTCTGTGTTTGACTCCATCGCCCCCTCATCTCTACCCATCATCCCCTCTCTGGAGAATTACTTCTAATTGGGTTAAACTGGGGTGGGTGGCAGTGCCTCCCGCTTGTGTGTGGAATGCCCGCAGACACCTGCTGCGGCGGTACTGTCAGAGTCAGTAACACGGGTCAACGCCAGTGCCACGTGGGGAGCGCACATTACTGGTAAAGGCGGCCCTCAGCCTGTCAGCTCCAGACCCAACAACATCAGAACCTCTGCAGGGGAGGCAGAGCCGAGCCAGGACCCTGAAGAACATGCAGTACTCTGCAGACGGCCTCTGCTTTCAGCCTCTTGGAAGAATTCACCTCTAAAAGAATTGAATTTATTTCACAAAATCCCAGTTTAACACACACCCGCCCACATCTGCAGTCCTCTGTTATTCTTCCCACTTTCTGTCTGCACTGATTCTGTTTTGTACATTAGACAAACTTGTTTGTCTCCTTCCTGCGTTTGAATTCTTTGCATGCACAGATGTGGACGAGTGCCAGGCCATACCCGGCATTTGTCAAGGCGGCAACTGTATCAACACCGTTGGCTCCTTTGAATGTAAATGCCCCGCCGGGCACAAGTTCAGCGAGCTCTCACAGAAATGTGACGGTAAGAATCCAACTTGAAGGCATCATATTCTGTTTATTAGGGCTGAATGTTTGGGGGGAAAAAAATTCAATGAAATTGATTACAATGGCAGCTGTTTCTTGCTAAACCATCTTGAAAATAATTCTGCTTGTAAAACGACACAATTAGTGATAAATTATAGGGTCCTTAATGTACCAATATGACAATTTCCAGGCCTAGTAAAGCAGACTGTGGGATTTTGTGGCATTGGTTTGCAGGGTAAAATATGGGGATCAGGAATAATTGCCAGAAAACATCTGGACTATGTAAAAATATTTTTTTAAAAGAGATCTGCAGCCCCAGAGAGCCCAGGATCCAGTATCTTCCGACAATATCTTGGCATTATTGTTAAAATCCACTCCAGTTACATCATTTAAAGTCACACTTGAATCCTTTTCATCAACTTGCGTAAACACTGAGCACTTTTAAGTGCTTTGAGGTGTGAACTCATTACTGTTCTCCCCTGCGCAGACCTGGACGAGTGTTCCAATGTACCAGGTCTTTGTGGCGTGGGCGAGTGCTCCAACACTATTGGCAGCTACTTCTGCAAGTGTCCTCAGGGATATTTCACCTCTTTGGATGGATCCAGGTGTATAGGTGAGTCCACCAAAGCCTTCTAGCTGGCACGTTCATCCATGTGCCCTCTCTGCTTTTTTTGTTCTCTAATTAAAGGAGTAAAGAGGTTGCGCAAAAAAAAAAGAACTGCTCTTGTTTTCCTATTTTTTTCCACCCCGCTTCGGTTGCTCCCCCTTTCACCTCACCCTGTGAGTTGAGAAAACTGAAATGTGTCCAGTGTTCCAGCTGATAGTATTTAGGTCAGTATACTAGTCCCTCAACTCTCTGTAGATCAGTCAGAGACACGTGAGAAAACATGCATCCTACATGGAAAGTACTTCACAGAGATCCAAATTTTGGGATTGTTTGACCCAGAACAGATGTTTATGGCTACTAGAATTAACACACATACATAAGCCATAACGTCTCCCAACGGAGAGGTTCTTTTTAAGCAAGGAATGTTAAAGTAGTTTTTTTTCCCCATGTTTCCTTTTCTTGACATCTTTTTCAACCATTCACTAGTGCAGCCTGTCAGATTCTCATGTGAACACTTCAGAACGTCTGGCACCGAAACAAGATATCGTGTATATATGGAACGTGACTATTAGTCATGCTGGTGCAGGGTGCCAGAAACTGGGAGATGTAGGAACAGTTCTCATAAATAGGAAGCGGCGGCCTGCTGTCTTCCAAATGATGTAAAAAGCTGAAGTAACTCTGTAACTGTGCGTTTTCTCTCCTGTCATGTTGCTCAGCATGTCAGATTCAGCCCAGCGTGGTTCTTTTCCCTTCATGCTGCGTTGTTTCGTGTCCTTCCTCAGATATTCGTAGCGGGTACTGCTACACTAGTGTGCTGAATGGCCGCTGCGCCAATCAGAACTCGCAGCTGATGAGCAAAATACAGTGTTGCTGCGACAGTGGACGCTGCTGGGCTGATGGGTCCTTGCCAGAGATGTGCCCCATCCCTGGGACAGGTGGGGCTCTCGTACGGTGGTAAATGTTTTGTTTTATGTCTAAACTGGGAACTAACATTGTTTTTTTTGTTTTTTTTCTCTTATGTCCACATTTTAGATGAGTACCGGAAACTGTGCATCCAGCTTCCGGATGGAACTGATGGTGTCCTGATACCTGGTCGTGTCCCAGGTGGCCCAGAACTACCTGGGATTTACCCGGTCCAGTATCCTGGTCAGACTCCTGGAGTGGTCCCAGGACAGGTGCCTGGAGTCATTCCAATTCCAGGCCAAGTACCAGGTCAGATTCCGGGTCAGATCCCAGGACAGATCCCTGGCCTAGTGCCAGGTCAGATTCCCGGTCAGTTCCCTGTTCAAATCCCAGGACAGTATCCAGGACACCTACCTTTGCAGCCTCCTCCAGGTGGGTTTTGTACGTCCGCCTGTGATAATGCCACATCTTGAACCGCATCTTCACCTGCTAGCAAGAAGCTGATCAGATTGTCTTCCGCTTTAGAGCTACTTGTTTCATCTGCATAATTATTTGCAGCATACACAGAAAATATCTAAAAAGAAAACATCCAGCTATTGTTTGCAGGCCAGGCATTAACAAGTCACATTTACCATGTGCTAAAACTTCCAAAAACATTTCCGGAATTATTTTCCAAAGGAGTGGAAAGAGTTTATTCCACTTTTGGTGGAGCCGCCAATCCTTTAAACAGGGCTAATGTTGTGTGTGGCCTATTTTTGCAGCCATTTGAGATCTTGTTTTTCCCCCGTACTGCTTTGATTGAACATGCTGTGTTCATGCATTTTCTTGACCAAATGTCTCATAGCTAGGAAAAAGACAACACAGAGGAATAATCCCTGTATTTTGCTGTTTATTTTTCTCAGGTCCCTTTACCCAGAACATCACCAACCTGTGCCAGGCCTACCGCAACCTGTGTCTGAATGGCAGGTGTGTCCCCGTGTCCGGAGGGATCGGATATCGCTGCGAGTGCAACATGGGATACAGGCTGAATGGGAGAGGAGAGTGCTTTGGTAAGTTCTGTTTTTTTTTTTTTTGTGTGAGCACTTAACTGGAGGCACATGAGGCCGTTGAACGTGTCTGAGCTCTTTTTGTTTGCTTTCCAGATGATGATGAATGTGAAAGAAATCCATGCGCACATGGAGAGTGTGTGAACACCCCTGGGTCGTACATCTGTCAGTGTCCTGCTGGATTCCAGAGCACTGCAACCAGGACAGAGTGTCGAGGTCTCACACCCCCCTCCTCCCCACACACACACACACACACACACACACACACACACACACACACACACACACACACACACACACACACACACACACACACACACACACACACACACACACAGTTACTGAGAGAATGTACTTGTTTACAATGTTTATCTCTGGCAGATCTGGATGAGTGTGTGGCAAACGGTCGCATCTGCAACAATGGCCGCTGTGTAAACACTGAAGGCAGCTTCCATTGTGTCTGCAATGCTGGATTTGAGATTTCACGAGATGGCAAGAACTGTCAAGGTTTGTCAAGACACCCACTTCCATGGTATTCATAAAGGAGAATCATAGTCAGTGGTGGTCTTCTCTTTCAAGCAGAGGGTGTGTACATGTTTACAGTGCGTGCATCTGTTGCAGCAGTGATTTAATGCTGCCTGCTGGAAGCTTTAGTATTCGACAACATTTTAATGATCTCACCGGTGGTTTTGCATGTCTCAGCTGCTTTACTCCAAATATTTATAGTATTGTAATCATTCATTTTTTTAATGGATCAAGCATCATTAATATTTACTTCTTACCTTGAAAACATCAATTTGTTTCCATTAAATTTGGCTGGATTCAGGGGTCTGAATGCAGAATTAATAAAGCTAATTGATGGTAAATATTTAAAGATTTAGAAACTGTTATCGAGAACTAAAGTACTTTTATAAAAGTAATGCAGTATTACGGTTTGAAATAAATAACATCCAGGACGCATCTGAAAATTGCCTGTTTTCTTATGTTATTCGTGTTGGATTAGTGGGTGTCAGCCATCTCATTTAGACATAAACTGTGTTGGTTTTTCTGTTGAAGATCACAGATCCAAAACAAAACTGCTCTCTGCTCGAAAGCAGTGTGTTCGTCCAACATTTTCTGACAGCCTACCAAGCAATGGTTTGGCAGCAAAATACCAATTCTGTAAAGCGTCCTTGAATGCACCAAGTTCTTGCCAGTTTGACGTGCTTATTAGATGGCGGCAGTGTAGCAGAAACCAGAAGGTAGTTCATTCAGGGCAGGGTCAGCGTAAACTGCATTTCACCATCTAACAAATGTTCCTGTTGAATCTCCAGACCAGGACGAGTGTCTGATCAGGAACATGTGCCTTAATGGACTGTGCATCAACGAAGACGGTAGCTTCAAATGCATCTGTAAACCTGGATTCCTGCTGGACAGCAGCGGGCGCATGTGTGTAGGTGAGTTTACAGACGAACCAAACGTCATTAAATTCGTAGCTCCGATACACCACTGCCTTTTTCCTACATTCTTCTGCTTGACCTATATTTTGGGCTGCGATGGAAAGTAGCTAATTCTCATATTGGTTGTTCGTTTATATGAGTCTGAGCACACAAGCCAGAAAAAAACCCCTTAAATTCCTGGGAAAAAGCCCTCAGCAGACCAGCTGGAAATGTACGTATTCAAGGGCCCGCCTGGTTCAGATTTAGGCAGAGGACCTTCCTCGAATGTGAAATTAAATTGGTGTGAATATGTCACTGGGTTGAACCACTGACGCAAACTTCAAAATGTGACTCATCCATCATGAACTAATGAGGTCCTGTGTGGAGCCTCAGATGCAACTTCAGACAGAATGTAAAGAGTTGGAATGTATAACGACACATGAGCAGGACCCATCTCGCTCCATATGGCTTCAGATGCAGACATTTGATCTCAGAAACACCCACCTGTTTAAATCACTGCAAAATAAATAAATAAGAGAGCAGGGTGTGGGCGAGGTGCTATATGCAGTCATTAATGAAATGTGTGGTCTAAAGGGGCCCCAGGGCTTCGTCATCTCCCTGTCTGCCCCCAACACACCCAGACAGAACACACACACACACACACACACACACACACACACACGCACACACGCTTGTCCATTCTATATCACTGTTTATGCTCATTATGATAATTATTGTAATATGCTGATGGGATGAAGGGAAAGAAAAAGAATGTTTTCTTAGCTGAGGTCATAAAAGTGAAAATGTGCAGCTGTTTTGTTTAATGAATTTAGTATTTGAGGATTTTAATAAGTGCTGCTTCGACAGGAAATTGGTTTACTTTAATAGATTCCTGCCTCTCCGGACTCATTTATCATGAAGAAATGATGTCACTGTCTCTGCTGCAGACATCGATGAATGCGAGACCCCGGGAATGTGCATGAATGGTCGATGCGTCAACACGGAAGGGTCTTTCCGCTGCGAGTGCATGGCCGGGATGGCGGTGGGCCTGGACGGACGCGTCTGTGTCGGTGAGTGAGCGGTTTGCAGAGTGATGCTAAGGAACACCGCCAAATCGGGAATTACTCTTCCTAAACATGTTCCTGTCTGTAGACTGACACTTTGCAGTCCACTGAGTGGTCAACACAGTCACCTCCCCAACAATGTGCACGGAGAGAGAAGGTTCCAGGACAGCTGATTCAACCATAACCTTTAGCTTCTGAGGAGCGATCAGCAAACTTATTCCCGCTTCCTCCTGTAGGAAGCCATCTGTTTATGCTTTTATTTTCATCCCCATGCCTCCACAAATAACACGTCTTTGTTCATTGTGTGACAACTGTTAAAATGTTGTTCCTCAGGATGATATTATCGCAGGAGAATGTTTCAAATCCTCGGCTGATATGCCAGAACAGCAACCGTTTGTTTTGACGGCGTTGTTGTTGGCTGTTGCCATGGAACTTAAGTCATCTTTTGTCACATGTCTCTTTTCCAAGCATCAAATCTGGGCTTCTCACATCAGCCTCCTCTGCTTCTGTCCAAAACAGACACACACATGCGCAGTTCCTGTTACGGTGGCTACAAGCGAGGGCAGTGCGTTAGGCCTTTGTTTGGAGCGGTGACCAAGTCAGAATGCTGCTGTTCCAGCACAGAGTACGCCTACGGAGAGCCCTGCCAACCATGCCCGCCGCAAAATTCCGGTATGGATATTTAAATAACACACACACACCCACACACACACACACACACACACACACACACACACACACACACACATATATATATACAACAAAACACACCTGTTGCAGTTAGATGCACTGATGCAACAGCTGGAAGAAGCCACTGCTGTGTCATTAAAGAGAGTGTTTCATAGTTACAGAGGAAGCCACACATACCCAAACACACCAACACACACTGAAGTCACTTTTCATTCGTCCTGATTATTCCCATATCGACAGACTCCAGAGGTGCTCCGAATTAAGGACGACACAGTTTTATTCCTTTTTTGTGTCTGTCCGCAGCCGAGTTCCTCGCTCTTTGCCCCAACAACATCGGCACGACCGGCGATGGAAGAGGTAACGAGCATCATCTGTGTTCTGTTGCTATGAAACAAAGCGCAGCGGAGACCAAACAAAGTCGTCTAAATGAAATGATGTTACTATTCGGGACCCTTCCCTTCTGGCGTGATGCTCAGCCAGCTCTTCTTGGCCTTCACAGATATCAACGAGTGCGCTCTCGACCCCGACCTCTGCCAGAACGGCGTGTGTGAGAACATGCTGAGGACGTACAAATGCACCTGCAACGAAGGCTATGAGGTGGACCTGTCGGGCAAAAGCTGCATCGGTGGGGGGGCCGCTCTCCAGCCTGCTCTTTGAAAATGAAAATAAAACCCCTTCACATGTTGCCGTGTTTGTGCTCCCCCCCTCAGATATCGACGAGTGCCTGATAAACAGGCTCCTGTGTGAAAACGGTCTGTGCAGGAACACGCCGGGCAGCTTCACCTGCCAGTGCCCCAAGGGATACTCCTTCAATCCCAAGACGGACGTCTGTGAGGGTGGGTGGCTGGCTCCCTCTGTCTGCTGCACGCTTCCACGCCTGCCATCTCAGACCGACAAGTGTTTGTATTTGTCTCGCCAGACGTGGACGAGTGTCAGTCCAACCCCTGTATTAATGGAGATTGCAGGAACAGCCAGGGCTCGTTTGTGTGTTTGTGTTCTACGGGCAGTTCTCTGGACAGCGCTGGCCTGGAGTGTATAGGTGAATCACAAATAAGTACATTTATTGGCCAAAGCTTTATTAATTCAAGCAAAATATGAGCTCAAACTACAAAAAATGTCTCACTACAAAACACAGAGACGATCAAGAGCACCTGCTGGCTCAAGATGATCAATACTCGCTGCGAGGTCAACATCAATGGGGCCACGCTGAAGTCCCACTGCTGTGCCACCCTGGGGGAAGCCTGGAACAGCCCCTGTAGCAAATGTGAAAAAGGTGATTATTGTTCTCTCTTTGCTGCGTTCCAACCGATCCCATCCCACTGCGCGAACCCAGCCTCGTGTGTGCTGCTCTTTCAGATCCAATCTGCAGTAAAGGCTTCGCCAGAGTCCGAGGGAACCTCTGTGAAGGTAAGTCCGCCATGATGTCACGTAGATCCCGTCAGTCAGACGTAAGCCGCCACTGCAGCAATGTCAAACTCCCTCTTGGTCGCTGACACCAGATGTCGACGAGTGTCAGGTCTTTCCTGGAGTGTGCATCAACGGCAAATGCATCAACACGCCGGGCTCCTTCTTCTGCCAGTGCCCCCCTGGAATGACTGTTGACGTCAGTGGCAGGATGTGCATCGGTGCGTACCGTTTCTGTTAAAAATCCTTGTTGTCTGCGTGTCTGCGTCAACATTCGTGTCCTGCGGTTTGCAGATCTGCGCACGGAGCACTGTTACCTGACTCATGAGGACGAGCGCTGTGGGGCCCCCATCTCAGGGAGGCACCGCGTGGATGCCTGCTGCTGCTCTGTGGGCGTGGCCTGGGGCCCCGAATGTGATGAATGCCCCGAGAGAGGCTCCCCTGAGTACGACCAGCTCTGCCCCCGTGGCCCAGGCTTCTCTCACAGGGGCGACTTCCTCAACGGCAGACCCTTCCTCAAAGGTACCGCCTCCGCCGGGCAGGACCTGTCACGCTTCTGTCAGATGCTGGTTCTCATCTGCCCTCTTTTATCACAGACATAAACGAGTGCAGGATGATCAACACTCTCTGCTCAAACGGAAGATGTAGAAACACCATCGGCAGTTTCCGCTGTCGCTGTGACAACGGCTACGCTCTGGACGCTGATGAGAGAAACTGCACCGGTGGGTGTTACTCATTTTGTTAAGTTGGTTGTGAATTAAATACTTAAACATGCACATGTACACACACTCAAAAACACACAGACACACAACTTTGACCTTCATGCAGACTTTTGAATTTGTGAGTACCAAATAATGCACTCACGTCTTAAAAATGACCTCACTTTGCCAGTATTCTAGTCCTCACACAAACACAAGGCACATTTCTCACTTTTATTGTAATTTTAACATCCGGTCATTTTTGAGAGTTTTATAATTGATAGCAAGTATGACACACAAATGACTGTATTTTTGAATCAGCTACTGTATATTGCTGTGAGCAGTAACATAAGCACAAAGAGTTGCTGAAACATCAGCTCTGATCATTTTTTCAGCTCTTGTCAAACTCTTACAAGTGCAGACCTTTTTCCTTTTTGAATCTCTCTGCCAGCACTAATTACAGTAATGTAAATCCTTCGCTTTCATTCACTTCATTGGGTCTAATGGGAGTCTGGCTGCTTTGGACTTGTTGGAGCCTGTCCCATCGCCCTGCTTAGCTACATTATTGCCCTCTTGAAACGGAAAGACACCATTCCAGGCTTAAATGCCAAGTTTGGGGCTTTACTCTGAAATAATTTTTAGAATCCTCATGTAGGTAAATGTAATTTGGGACCTTTTAAAGCAAGTGAGACCTCAACCCAGCATGTTTAAGTGTTTCAAAATGTGGATTTACTTCCAAAGGGATCAGGCTGACTCTGGAATCCCCTTGAAGAGTTAAGTCTTAAATTCACCTCTAAATCCCACTTTATAGTCTCTTTTTTGTCTAGTAACCTTTTGTTAAACATTTTGGGGGTTTATTCTTTCATTGCATAACATTTTATATTGCATACCTTTGTTTTACTGCTGTCTCCTGCTGCTGTCTGTTTTCAAAGCCTGCATTACGTAAAACTGCAACTGAATTAAAATCTCTTCATAATAATCTGTTTCGATTTTTAAAAAAAAAATGTTGTAAGCACACAGAATGTTTGTGATCAGTGATTTTTGCTGCATTTCTTTGCTGCAGACATCGACGAGTGCCACATCTCCCTGGATATATGCGGGCCGGGCAGGTGTGTCAACACGCCTGGAGATTTCGAGTGCGAGTGCTTTGAAGGTTATGAGAGCGGCTTCATGATGATGAAAAACTGCATGGGTGAGTCCAGCCCTCACACAGCAACATGCGTTTTTAGTTGCATGCTGCCGCAGTGGCAGCCTCTGAGCACTGCCAACCAATAAAGGCCTGCGAGCAGGGGGAAGGTACAATCACTGTGCACAACTGCTCCATAAAGACTCAAACATAATTGCCCTTTATTGCATTCTTGACTTACAAGTCGGGTACATATATTGCTTAAATTCACCCAGCATCATTATTTTTATGTGCAGCAACATGTCATAATGAGCAGCCATCTGTAAAAACACTTAGAGCTCTATTTCTGTGCTGGATGTTTGATTGAATTCATGGGAGAGGCTGTAAACACAAAATGGTGCAGTAGTAATACTTTTGTTGGCCGCAGCTCACCAAGGGTCCTCATTTGGCTGCGCAAATTTTAGAGCTAGGCTGGAAATAATGTGGGTGAGGACACAATTAGGAGCCGATTCAGCTAACAGGCTAACAGAAAATAAGCTAAAGGTAAGATTGAGCTAAATTTTAGCTGTAATTTTGGTTAACGTCATCCAACCACAGCCCAGATCTTTATTTTAAAGAACTTTGAATCTGACCTTTGAGTGTAAATGTATTGTGATGGGGGGAACTGTAGGAATGAATATTGAAACACATGCGCTTGTGTGTCAGACATTGACGAGTGTGAAAGGAACCCTCTGCTGTGCCGTGGAGGTGAATGCGTCAACACTGATGGCAGCTTCCAGTGCGTTTGCCCCACGGGACACGAGATTGCCCCCGATGGGTCGGCCTGCCTGGGTGAGTGACGGAGTTGTCTCGACTTCCTCTCCTTTCTTTGCATCTATTATCTTTGTCAGTTTTGTGGTAACTGGAAGTTTGTATCTTTAAAGCAGCTTTTGCTTTAGTTATGTGAAGTCTTACTGTTATCGTGCTCGATACAAATGAGCAAACACCGAGTCTCATGCTGATGACATCATGCGATTGTCACTCTGTGACCTGATCATGCTGCTTCAAGCTCAGTTATTTGCTTTGTTTCTAAAGCTCTGTTCTAAAAACAATGAAACCCTCACCGAGGTCACGGCCTTCATTATCTCTGAAGAAGTAAGATGCTTTAGGATTATAGTAACAATAATAAACTTGAGCTCTGAATCAGATTAGAAATCGGTTTAATTCTGTGTTTTTGGTGATGTCAGATGCTCTGTTTAACTGTCCAGTCATCACCTGCCACGCTGAGAGCCATTAATGACGGCATCGACACACAGACAGATGACGACATTAGCAGATCAGAGATTTAGAAAAATTAAGATCTTAAATCTGGAAAGCAAATTTACTTCCTAAATGTGTCTAATCAAGCCTGATCACGCTCAGGGATAATCTTAGTGGTCAGAAGACCCTGTAATCTATTATAGATATTTTGGATTAATAGTTCTGTCCTGACCTTTTATCTCCATCTAGCCCTGGATTAAATGGTTAACAGATTAGATATCAGCCATACGTATGTGTGTTTTTGGTGTTCTTTTCTCCCGTAAATTGTCTTTGAAATATTCATCTTTGCTTTATGATTTCCCAGATATCAATGAGTGTGAGTTGAGCGACAAGCTGTGCAGGAACGGTCAGTGTATCAACATGATCGGCCGCTACCAGTGCGCCTGTGACACGGGCTACAAATCCACTGAGAGCAGAGTGGAATGTGTCGGTGGGTACTCGACAGGAGCCACTCATTCGTGCTCGTTTTTGCTGGGGTCATCTGAAGCCTCAAACACGGTGTTTTCGGTCCTCCGTCAGACATCGACGAGTGCACCATCGAGAACGGCGGCTGTGAGACTTTCTGCACCAACTCGGAGGGCAGCTACGAGTGCAGCTGCCACAGCGGATATGCGCTGATGCCTGATCTGAGAAGCTGCACTGGTGAGAAGCTCTTCAATACGTTCCCTCGCCCTCCATCTGTGGAACACTGTTTGACATGGTAGACTAACTTTGACTGTTCCAGTGTACCCCAGTCTCCCCAGTTTCTATCTAAAACCTTGTGGGCAGGTTCTGGAACTGGAGCCATTTTGGACCGAGATTGTGGTATTTTAATTGTGGGCGTGTCAGTGTTGTCCTCATCAGGTCTTCCTTGCATCCTCAGATATTGATGAATGTGTGGAGAGCCCAGACATCTGTGATGGAGGCCAGTGCACCAACACCCCTGGGATGTACCAGTGCCTTTGCTTTGACGGCTTCATGTCCTCCGACGACATGAAGACCTGCCTGGGTAATGAATGTGCACCACACTCCGTGCTCATTAGATCCAGCTCTCTGAGATTTAGTGGACCAATAGGCTGGTCAGCGTTTCCAAGACATGAGTCATATGAATGAGGCTCAGCGGCTCAGATCAATGAGTCTGCCTGACGGGTCTGAAATAAATCTTGTGGATTTATAAGGCTACGAACGTTGAATGGAACAGGAAGTGATGGGTGACATTTAGTCTGCTTCTCCTGAAAGTAAAACACTCACAACAATGATGTCAGGCCCTTAAATGTGTCCACACACTCTGTTTATTTAAAGTAAACAGATCGTAAAGCCTGATTGGAGCTTATTATGTAACCTCAAGGACACGTATTGGGCAGCTAATTCAGTTTTCATATTTAAGTTGCATTTAGCCGTGACGTTTTCACTCTTTCTTGTTTCTAGATGTGGATGAGTGTGAACTGAACCCAAACATCTGCCTGAGTGGCAACTGCGAGAACACCAAAGGCTCCTTCATATGCCACTGTGAGATGGGATACTCTGTGCGCAAGGGAACGACGGGCTGCACAGGTAAACCTGAGCCCGAACACGTGACGTAGGATGTTTCTGTGCTGGCCCAGAGTCACAGAGCAAGAGGTGAAAAATGAGAGGATACCAGAAGAATGCTTGACTAACCAGAAGCAGCTCCGACATGACTCATCCTTATTCAAGAACCCCTGTCTGACTTGAGGAGAAACACGCTTGCAAGGGTCATGCAGCGCGTGCTGACATCCATTAGCGGCGGGAGCAGTGCGATCGCCGTCACCCGGAGGATATAGCCGTCACGTTGCGCCATTGTTTATCCCTTTTGTTTCTCTTTCATTACGGTCAGGTAAACACCGCGTGATGGTTGGAAAGACTCTACAGCACGTCATCACCTGAAACAACTCCAGAGCACATAAATATAAAGTCTGGTCGGAGGCTTTTGCTAAGTTTGGACTTGTCTGCGAGCTCTGATTTAAGCCACATCTGGCCGGTTGAAAATGGCCAGCGGTGTTATCTGGCCCAGTCAAAAAGGAGAAGATGTCATACAAATCTTACACGTGCCCATGCAAAAACCTGCTCATTCCAAACTCGATAAAATGTCCGTATAGTATTCTTCATGTTTTTCAAAAGTAAAATAACAGGGAGTGATTCACAGGTTTGGAATTTCTGCACCAGAATTCCAGGAAATTAAGACATTAGTTTCTCTAAGGCTAGCAGGATGTCTTGTTATATACAAGTGAAAATCTCTGGCCGTTCCGAAGCAAAACCTGTCTCTCTAAATTCAAATGACAGCTGATTTCTTCTGCATTTATCTTTTGAAGTGTACGGTGTGACCACATGGGTATTTGCCGACCGAGCGTCCTTGCGTGAGCGACTGTTAATGAGCGAGTGGTGCCTTCGAGCCTAAATCTGAACCAGCTGCAGATGAAGCTCCGGCAAAAATTATTTCCTATTTGCTCCACGGTGCTGAGAACTCAGGGGCAGGGTGTTAGTATTTGTGGGGACACTTTGGCACTTCTTGATGTTTGTGTGCGTATTGGAAAGTTTGGGCTGGGCGGAGATCGACTGGGGGACGTTATGAGGCTGGGAGCGCCCCAGTTTTAAAGACAGGGCGATGGGTGAAGCATGTTGGATCTAACATGTTTTAGCTTCAAGACAAAATAGTCAATTTTCTCCTGCTGGCCAGTATCTCTGCCAGTTTAATCTTCTTTACTTTTAGCCTTCATGACAGAACCTGACAACTTTCTGGCCTCCAAGCTAATGCTGTAGTGCTGCTTTGCTTTGTTGGACCAGCTGTTATCCAGCGGTAGCTAATGTTAGCAAGCATGAGGCAGATATTCTACACTCTGAGCTGACTGTTGAGTGTTTGTGCATTTGTTGAGATCCCTTCTGCCATCAAAGACTTGGTGGTGGGGGGGTTGATTTTCAATTTCGTCTGTAATCAAGGAAGATTTGTTTGCTGCCAGCCTTCATATTAACCCTGTCATCAAATGTAGGGTAAATATACCATACCCCCTGCCCAGGAAGACTGTAAACCAGCAGCACTAAGCTCTAATTGACGGTGTTGGGAATTACAACCCTCACACACACACACACACACACACACACACACACACACACACACACACACACACACACACACACACACACACACACACACACACACACACACACACACACACGCGCGCGTTTGCTCAGTCCTCTGTGCTCAGGTGCTGTGTCCATCCGTGCTCTTTATTAGTCACATGAACATCGTTTTAGCTCCTCGCTGACTTTTTCAGAGGTCCTGGGTTGTTGGCAGATCTGCCTGAGGAAGAGCTTCAGAGCCACAGTTGCGTTCAAGGGACAACAACATCTGTTTCCAGATGTTTAATTGTTAAACCCTGGGTGCAAGCGGCTTTATAGGGGTGGCGAACTTTAATTGTAGCCAGTTTGACTCAACAGTCACATTTTTTATAACCACATTGTTTTATCTATGAGGTATCACAATATTTCATCTACTGGGAGAGTTTGAGTTTAACTTTAATGGTTTTGCCATGAAGGAATCTAAGTTGGCTGGTCGCTGCATGACACTTTATTAGATATTATATTTGGGAAGGATTACATCCCCAAATCTGATATGTGTGGCGAGAAAACGAGACCTCAGGGCTGATGCGATTGCCGAAAATAACCTCACCATTAGCAACTCAGAATTAGGATATCAGTCTCACTTTTAAGCCCCTTTGTAGGTTTCTGGGCATACTTGAACAGAGAATATCCAGAGACCAGCTCTGCTCATTAAACCTCTGCAGGAAGGCTATTAGTATTGGAGATCATGAGAATTTCCCGGCGCTTCCTGCTCTGAAATTCGGCTCTTCGTGGATGAAGACAGTGACCCAGAAAGACTCTGTTCTGTCATCTCCTGCTGCTGTCTTTGTAGCGCTCAAACCAACTCGCTCCACAAAGCCAAGAGCCCCAGCAGAACCAGCGCCAGCATCATTAGACCATCAAAAAGTATCTGCTTTTTTAAATGACGAATTTCTTTTTTCTCTCAGATATAAATGAGTGTGAAATTGGAGCTCATAACTGCGACAGGCATGCTACCTGCACCAACACAGCTGGAAGCTTCAAATGCGACTGTGCTCCAGGATGGATCGGTGATGGCCTCAAGTGTACAGGTATTTCCACCAGTTAGTCCTAACGAAAGGCTAAAAAACCTAGAATACATCTTGTATTTGGCTCATTAAGCTGCAAGAAATGGAGTCATTTCATGCAATATGCGGCAGCAACGTGCAGGACTCGTACATTTTGTCTTTCAGATCTGGATGAGTGCTCAAATGGAACACACAAGTGCAACAACAACGCTGAGTGTCACAACACTATGGGTTCATACCGCTGCACCTGCAAAGAGGGATTCTCCGGAGATGGTTTCTACTGCTCAGGTCACACACGCATTTCAAACGGACGCACATGTGGAGGAGTTGGGCGTCTGACTGCCTCTGACTGTGTCTGACTGTGTGCGACCACAGACAGCGACGAGTGCGCGGAGAACAGCAACCTGTGTGAGAGCGGCCACTGCCTGAACCTGCCGGGAGGCTACCGCTGCGAATGCGACATGGGCTTCATCCCCACAGCTGACGGCAAGGCCTGCGATGGTAAGACAGCGAGGGGAACGCATGTTAGACTCAGCACGGCCGACAGGCTATGAGTGTGTAACCCTGTAACATTTGCACGCTTACTCGTTCCACATGCACAACTGTCACTTTTTCATTTCTACATATCAGGTCACCCACAGTTAGCCTCCGAGGAAGCTCCAGCTGCTCCACTTTCTACAACACACAAAAATTGTTATGAGATCTAAATGTTAAGAATTCTCAAACACTTTTACAAAACAAACTTGTAACTATTAATCAAACTCTTTTAAACACAAGCAGAAGGATCCCTTGACCACTTAAGAGGTCGGTATTCTTTAATTCCTCCCACATCACAGATGTGCATTTTTCTCTTGATTGTTAGCATCTTGTCTTGGTGAGCTATTGAGGAGTGCGGACACGTGACCGCAGCAGATGAATGTGACTTTTGTGCAGCGATAAGGCCTCACTGGTCTCAGCCCAGCGAGCAGACTGACCTCATTGCGCTGATGTGTCAAACATCCTGAAATAACCTGTCCAGCTCTGGGTCTCAACTCAGCCGGGCCTGGACGTGTGTCTAATGATCTGGAAGAGCACAATTTCATAAGCTGCTCCTCTCGCGGTGTATGTGTGTGTGTCTGTCTGGCCACTTTATTTTGTCCCAGAACTGTCATTCTTTAGCAGAGGTGAGCGGCCTTCACTTCCTATTGCTTACTGCCAATTTTCCGCCATGATCCCATGATCCACTAATCCCTCACAGCTGGGTCTCTCTCTCTCTCTCTCTCTCTCTCTCTCTCTCTCTCTCTCTCTCTCTCTCTCTCTCTCTCTCTCTCTCTCTCTCTCTCTCTCTCTCTCTCTCTCTCTCTCTCCTACAGACATAGACGAATGTACCTTTTCTGACATCTGTGTCAATGGACGCTGCCGCAACATCCCAGGACTGTTCAGATGCGAATGTAATCCTGGTTATGAACCTGATAGAAGTGGAGGCAACTGCACAGGTGAAACATGGAAACAAGAAACTGCAGCGTAAATTAGGCTAGCAGTTAGGGGAGAAGGTGGATTTTTACTGACCAAGCATGTGTTTGTTGGTCAGATGTGAATGAATGTGCAGACCCAACCTTCTGCATCAATGGGATCTGTGTTAACGTCCCTGGAAGCTACATATGCGAGTGCCCTCCGGACTTTGAGCTCAACCCCACAGGGGTGGGCTGCGTCGGTAAGACCCCACCACATACTGTTGGTTTTATCACCCTGCACTCCGGACATGCGTCTGACACGCGTGCACGTGCGCAGACATTCGCTCTGGGAGCTGCTTCCTGGACGTCCGTTCCCGCGGAGATGCCTCGGAGAGCTTGGAATGCTCCAACGAGATCGGAGTTGGTGTTGCCAAGGCGTCCTGCTGCTGTTCGCAGGGCAGGGGCTGGGGGAGTCCTTGTGAACCGTGCCCCTCCGTCAACTCCAGTGAGTCCACCACCTCTCTATATGAACACGGCTATAATAAAGTGTGTGTCACCGACTGTCCTCTAAAAGTGATGATCAAAACTTTTTGGCTTTAGCTGCAACATCATGCATAAATCTAAAGGGGCTACAATAGTTCAACTTGTCTTTAGCATTAAATGCGTTATAGGGCTTAAAGAACTGGGTCTGAAAAGTAAAAATGACAGAATCTCAAAGCGAATGCGGTCATTTTCTCATTTCGGTGTACATCTGCCTGCTCCTCTCGTAAAGATGAGGTGGTTTTGTGCAACTTAGCTGAAATTGCCTGCAGATGATTTGAATTATCAGAGGGAATGATTCATCCGTTCAGCTCAATGAAATGCACGGGTCCAGGACAAAAACAAAAACGTATTATTTTCAGTTTGCAAATCTGAGAAGCTTCAGTCATCTCCGGTCAGCCAGAGCTTTACCGGCTGCTCTTCAAATATGCATCTCATCATTATCAGTCCAGAAAAAAGGTTCAAATCCGACAGTAAAACAGTTTATTGTGATTTATGGGCGTGTTGTTGCTGGTCAGTGTGATGAACTGCTGCTTTTTTTTGGTTACAGCTGAGTACAAGACGCTGTGTCCAGGAGGAGAGGGCTTCAGACCAAACCCCATCACTGTCATCCTAGAAGGTCAGATATGCTTGTGCACACACCGCCAGCACACACGCGGACGCACAGAAACGTAAACATGTCCACCCTCTGTCTGCAGACATCAACGAATGCCAGGAGCTGCCAGGTTTGTGCCAGGGAGGAAAGTGCATCAACACCTTTGGCAGCTTCCAGTGCGAATGTCCGAGAGGCTACGCTCTGAACACGGACACCAGAGTGTGTGAAGGTATCAGGAACAAACACGCACACGAGCTCTTAGGTGGCCCAGTCCTCCCAGCAACACTTGAGAGGGAAAGAAATGAAGTCGAGCCCCAAAGACACATGGGAGGACAGGAAATGCTCTCTGACTTCAAAAGACAACAATTCTGGGCCGTTTCCACAAAAATGAAGTCACTTCCGCGGTTTTCTTTGTTTCAGTCAGGATCAGATGCTCTGGGGAGCGGGGTTCTGATGTGGCCAGCCCCCTCCTGGGGGAAGGACACTGATTCCCCTGAGACAGACCAAAGATGGTGGAGGGAGGGATGAACACATACATGAGATGGGTGTTTATAAAAGAAAGCTGGAAGAGAAAGGAGAGGAGCGTTAAACAATGACATGTGGCTGGCGGCATTTTAATTAGCATGTGTTCATTGGCCAGCAGAACAAAAGAGAACATCCGACTTATGAAAACCAGGACTGAATATTTGCTGTGTATTTAGTCAATTAGCGGCTTGAGACAGGAGGAACAAACATGACGTTTTGTTGTTTGGTCGAGGAAATCTTTGACGACAGAAACCCAAACTAGCTGTTGGTCGATCAACCAGACCCTGTTTTTTTTATTTTTTTGGTCATATTAAGCACTTTTCTTTTGCCGTGATAATTCACAAGGGTGGCATATAAACATGATTATAGCCCAAGGATCAGAAGAAATGGTGCTGTTCAAATGCTCATCTGCATCTTAAGAGCAAGTGTTAACCACAGCAATGGTCAGGCTGTTGAATGGGACTCTGGAATACATCATCCAAACACGTCAAACACAGGGAAGCGGAGCATCGCAGACGTCTGGGAGTCATTTCTCAGCTCCCAGGAGTTGTGCTGTGATGTTCGTAATGATGGATGAATGCAGGAGACACCGCCTGCAGCAGAAACTGAGGTGGCTGTGCAGGTGGAGACGTCCTGGGCAGGTCTGAAGAGCTGCAGTTAATTTAGGAGGAGTCTTTGGATGTGCTGCCAGATTCTCTGAAAACAATCTGAAGATTAGTCTGTGGGATTGAAATGCTCAGGTGGACGGCACATAACTGCTGCCATGGTGACCATTACGCCATATATCCAGAATAGTGACGTCCAGCTGCTGGAATTATTTTTGACGTCTTGAAGATATCTAGATGAAATTCTATAATTGAGATTATTAAGAGGTGCAGACAGACGAAGTGCACACATTTGGATCTCAGATCACTTGTTCTGATCATTTGTCCCGGACTGTCTGCAGATGTCAATGAGTGTGAGCGACCCGGCATCTGCGGGCCCGGAAACTGCTACAACACCATCGGGAACTACACCTGCATCTGCCCTGTGGATTACATGCAGGTCAATGGGGGCAACAACTGCATGGGTAGGTCACGCCGCCGCCGCCGCCTCATCTGTCCCGCAGTGTCAGGTTTGGGCTAGACGTCCCTTTTCTCTCCCTGGCAGACATGAGGAAGAGCTATTGCTACAGGAACTTTTACTCCGACAACAAGACGTGTGACGGAGAGCTGACCTTCAACATGACCAAAAAGATGTGCTGCTGCTCCTACAACATTGGCCGTGCCTGGAATAAACCCTGTGAACAGTGTCCTGTGCCCAGCACCGGTGAAGCCTCGCGCCCACTAATGTTAGCGAATGCCATTAACGCCAAAAAAACCCCGTGTTAACCGCTTTCCTCTGTCTGCTCAGAGGAGTTTGCGTTCCTGTGCGGCAGCGAGAGGCCAGGATATTACATCGACATCATCACAGGGCGGGTGATCGGTAAGGTTTTCCCCTTCACAGGTTGATGTTTGCTTTGACCTCTGCTGACTCCCTGTTTCCGTTAGACATTGACGAGTGCAGGGAAATCCCGGGAGTGTGCGAGAACGGGCTGTGCATCAACATGATCGGCAGTTTCCGGTGCGAGTGCCCCATCGGCTTCATCTACAACGACAAGCTGCTGATTTGTGAAGGTGAGGCCTGGCTGTGATGCCATGATGGATTTTATATTACCAGTTTTTCAAACTCTCCTCCTTGGTTTTTAGATATCGATGAATGCCAGAACGGACCTGTGTGCCAACAGAACGCAGCTTGTCTGAACCTGCCGGGAAGCTTCCGCTGCGACTGTAAGCCTGGATATCGCTTCACCCCGACTGGACAGTGTCTCGGTAAGGCCCCGATGGCGAGCACCTATGGCCCAGGAAGAAGTGACAGCACGTGCTGCCAGTGGGAACGGGTTCAGTCAACCCCCACTGACCTGGGGGCAGATTACACAAAGTTGGTGGAAACATGGAGCAACCTCAGAGAAAATCCAGCTTAAAAAAATGTTCCACGTGGATGAAGCTGATGCTTTTGGGTCTTCTCTTGACTCTGTCTTCTCTTTCAAACTTACTCTAAGTAATTTTTTAAACGGCAGAGACAGAAGCCAAATTTAAAGCACCAGATGTGACACAATGACAAGGGTTTTTTCACTTTCGGGCTCTCTATCAAGAAGGAACTTTTGTTGGATGATTTTCGAGGAGAGGAGAGCGGCTGCTGTAGCTCTAAAGCAATGTCTACAAGCCTATTAATGTTTGTTTTTTATGCTAGCAACAGTTGTGTAGATGGTAACAAAATAATATTTAAATAAACAGTTCAGTCGTTATCATTTGACAGCTTTTGAGCTATTTTCCGTGTTTAAAATCCTTGCTGGTAGCTGCCAAGGCGTCAGACGTTCATCCAGGCAGAAAGCTGTTTCCTCTTGATGTTGTAGAAAGTAAGTTGTGTATTTTCCACGTAGTTCAAAGTCTTCCTTAGAAGGATGCTCCAGGGACCAATAAAGCTTTTTTGAATTGAATCAAAGTGTTCTGCCTTAGCCGATAGCCTCGGTAGGTTACAGTGTTGGATATCTGGATCAAGATCACTCACTTCTGCTATGTTTCTGTTCTCACTTTTAGAATTGTTATTTTAGTGCCTCCCACGAGAGTGAAAAGGTTGTTTGTTTTTTTTGTTTGTTTTTTTAACCTTTCAGATCGTAATGAATGCGTGGAGAACCCTGGCATTTGTAACCCTGGTCAGTGCATCGACACCCTGGGGAGCTATCGCTGCATCTGCCCCAACGGCTTCAAAATGACGCGGGACCAGTCCATGTGTGTTGGTAAGACACTCTGATTCCCGCCGCCTGCTTCTCACCTTGAGTCGACTCTGATCCGGAACGGCAACCATGCTCTTTGGTTTCAGATGTGGACGAGTGTGAAAAGCAGCCTTGTGGCAACGGGACCTGCAAGAACACGGTGGGCTCCTACAACTGCTTGTGCTACCCCGGGTTTCAGAACTCGCACAACAGCGACTGCATTGGTGCGTGCGCCCGTTAACGTGGGAGTCAAAGCAGGAAGGTTGCATGTAGCCTCACGTATTTGTGTGTTGGTCAGATGTGGACGAGTGCGCCGTACAGAGGGGCTTGTGTCGAAACGGGCAGTGTTTGAACACTATAGGCAGCTTCTTCTGCGAGTGCAACGACGGCTACGAGCTCACCCCGGACGGACGTCTGTGTGCAGGTAAGGAAGCGCTCTAGTAGTTCGTACACTCATTTAAGGCCGATCTGCATCATTGACCTTGTGTCGTGTTTGTTTCTGACTCAGATATTAACGAATGTGCGGTAAATCCCAGCACATGCGGTGCAGGAACTTGTCTGAACCTGGATGGGTCGTACAGATGCATCTGCCCACCAGGCTATTACCTACACGAGGAAACGTGTGAAGGTAGGGTCACCACGACCAATTAAGATGAGTTAGAAAATGACAAATAAAGCCTGATCTCTGCACAAGCGATGCTTGCACAACAACTTATTCAACTGGAAGTTGTTCGTTCCTGAAAATGGAGGCATGCTGCATAAAATGGCTGTTACTCCTAAGTGACTGCTGCCATGTTTTTTCAAGACCTCTTAGATTTATATTTCATCTCAGTTTCTTTTGATGGAAGAAAAGTGATTAAAGCCTGCTCAAGTGTGCTGCTGCACTTCTCCATCGCCCAAACTGCCTTGTTGCTACAAATTACCTCCCTTCTCCCTTTCACATGTGGGAGTGGGCCAGAGCCAGAACGCTCTTGATTGTTTATCCACTGGGGCTGATGAAGAGATGTTCAGCAGACTTCAACACATTCCTGCAGTGTGCTCTGTTCTTGGAAGCACGTAGGCGAAAAAGTGCTGAATTCTCAGCACTTCTCAGTAACAGAAGCAGATGTGATGAGTGAACATGTGACACATCGGCCATTCCAGATAATAGGTCTGTTTTTAACTAACCACCAGGGAATATTAATGTGACATCAACTTTGGGAGCGCTTGAAGAGCAGCAGGACAGAATTATGATGGAACAGATTCTGATCGGTGTTCTCTGAAATGGTTGCTATATTTCCTGTCTGTGTGTCAGATATTGACGAGTGCTCCCAGCTGCCTGAGATCTGCACCTTCGGAACCTGCTCCAACACCGAGGGAAGCTTCATCTGCTTGTGTCCTGAGGGCTACCAGATCTCTGCCTCCGGACGCAGATGTATAGGTAATGGTGTCTGTGAGAGAGACCCAGACGGAGAAGGTGGTAGAGTGTGTGTGTGTGTGTGTGTGTGTGTGTGTGTGAGTGCTGGTGGAGACGGAGCAGCGCTCTGTTGGACTTGGCACGCTGCGATCCAGCTGGTTCTGGTGCTGCTGCTACCGCTGCTGCAAGGCCAAGGGTGGTTCCGAACATATCGCTTTTCCATTTCCTCACTCGTGTTTCAGCGCACTTATGCACATATGTGGGTTTTGGGTTGGGTGAGGGTGTGCAGAGCGCTCTATTAGCAAGTTTCCCCCATCCAAACACTCATGTGATGACATCGCCAGTTCAGAGAGGCAGATTGATCTTTTTACTTTCCCAGCATCACAAGTGAGGTTTAGGACATGGGAAGAGGCGGCAGGGTGGAGTCGAACAAGATGGCTAATAAAAGACATTTCTTGGCCATGATGAACCTTTACGCGCTGGGAGAACCTTCCTTTCTGTTTAACATGATCGACGTGAACACAATGAATAACATCACAGTGATGAAAACCACTGAGGAGCCTTTGTACTTTCTCACATTTAAAATACTTTTTTTTTATAGTTTCTAGTTGCTTCATATATATCGTCTCTTTTTATTTTTTATTTTTTCCTCCCAATCAAAGATATTTTTAAATGGAGAGCTGCTGTATGTGGAGCCAGGAGGGTAACTGGTGCATGGATGAAGTTGGCTCTGTAGGGCTCTGGTTTCCTGTGGTTCAGCAGGAGTCTAATCACGGGGGTACTGGTAATTAGGTGTGATGCAAAAGGCTTTTTTTTTTTTTCCCCCTTTCACCCAGCACCATTGAGTTTCCATTTCTAAAGACTGGCCTGAGCGGAGCAGCAGCACTTTTAGATCAGTGATTAACTCTGGCTGAACGGCCATTTAACCCAGTTCAGAAGCAGATTTCAAATTGTTGCAAAGCAGCCGTGCACCAGCTTGTCTGTCGTTGACCGACTGACATGTTTTGATGGAGAACAATAATGTGTTTCCTCACAAGCACCAGCTGTTTGTGTGTGTGTGTGTGTGTGTGCGCGCTTTCTGCCTCTCACCAGGTGTGTGTGCACGTGGATGTGATGTATGGTGGAAAGCTTATTTATGTTGGGTTGGGTGGAAAGCTTATTTATGTTGGGTTGTGTGAAGAACAATGCTAGCAGGGAGAACTGGAGCATGTGCTTCTCATTAGCAGTAAATGTCTGCCTGGTTTGGAAGGAAGCAGAGAGACATGAGAATCGGAGAGAGACGTGGAGGATTCTGACAAACACAGATGACAAAGATGTTTATTCGTCCTCGTGATTTAAAACCAATCCATTGTCAGTTTTTTTTAATTACAGTTTATTTAGAGAATGCCTTTTGTCATCAATGTGTGGATTGGCAGATTTCCGTGTGAACTACTGTTACACCAAATTTGAAAATGGGCGCTGCCAGGCTCCGAAGCCTCAGAACACAACCAAGGAGGTATGCTGCTGTACTGGAATGCCAGGTCAAGGCTGGGGAGACCCCTGCGAAATTTGCCCCAGCAAGGGAGAGGGTAAGCATGTTTCCTAACTCAGAGAGGACGGAAATACTCCAATACCACGGTTGTGTCCCATGTAACGGTATTTTTCTTTTGTGTGTGTTTCCAGAGGCCTATCCTCAGCTCTGTCGTAAAGAGGGCTACGAGCAGACACGAGACCAACCAAAAGGTTTTTAGCACTGAATCCTCACAGTTCTGCGCTGGTGCCAGACTGGTGGTAATTTATCTTCATGGTGATTTTCTTTTGCAGATGTTGATGAGTGCCTCAATGACCCTTGCAATAATGGCCAATGCATCAACACTGATGGCTCTTTCCGGTGTGAATGTCCCATGGGATACCAGTTGGACATCAGTGGTGTCACATGTGAAGGCCAGTTCAGCCAGAGCTTTGCTAGATCAGTCTCTCCTTAGCGTGATATTCCTAATTAGATCAAGTTGTAGAGGAATGTAAATGTTCTGTATTTGTGTAACTGTTTAACAGACATTAATGAGTGCAGCGATGGCAATCCCTGCGGCAACGGCACATGCACCAATGTCATCGGTGGCTTCGAGTGTGCATGCGATGATGGCTTTGAGCCTGGTTCCATGATGACCTGTGAAGGTATGTCAAATTTCTAACCACCTTTTCCCTGCTGCTGGTTTCCTCTGTGACCTGCTTCGCTCTGCTGCGTCTCCAGACATCAACGAGTGCGCCCAGAATCCTCTGCTGTGTGCCTTCCGCTGTGTCAACGTGGTGGGCTCGTATGAGTGCAAGTGTCCCACAGGCTATGTGCTGCGTGAAGACAGGAGAATGTGTAAAGGTACGGCGGCTGAGTGACTCTGGCTCCATGTATTCACTGGAAAACAGGCAGACGATAAACAAAGCAGCGCACAGACATGACGTGTATCTCCATAAAGTTATATAACAAGCGCTCTCTTTGAGATCCTCAGAGTTCTGCACCTCTGCTGGAGCTAAAATGATTGGTGGATATTGTCAGTGTTTACATCGGCTCTCTCAGACAGATCTGCAACCGTAGCAACGGTTGTATTTGGAGGGAATCACAGTGACAGAAGGAATCATTCACTGTCTGTAGCATCCCTGTTTACATTACAGTTCCAAACAGACCCCAACTCTCCCATACAGGCTTGTGAGTGTCAGGGGCTGTACGTCTGACAGATGTCTGCGTTACATCACTGGTGGAAGCTCTTCATGAGCACACATGCACGTACGCATTGGTCACACCTGCGATTCTTAAATTCAGCGTCCCTTTTGCTCTCCAGACCAGAATGAGTGTGAAGACGGTATAGATGACTGTGCCAGCAGAGGTATGTCCTGCAAGAACCTGATTGGTACATACATGTGCATCTGTTCCCCTGGATACACACGCCAGCCCAGCGGAGATGGCTGCATGGGTAAGAGTCTCACACACACACACACACACACACACACACACACACACACACACACACACACACATACACACACTGTTCAAACCTTAAAGGGGACACATGAATCAAACATAGAAGATCTTGATGAATTCAATATTTCAGTTAAAGGTTTTTACTGATTTCAAAGTGTAATTCACTGAAACTAATATAATGTTAGAACAGTCAGTAGTCACAAAACAAAATGCAAAATCAGCCAGAATGGATTTTGGAGAATGCAACATATTGCTGTTTTTTATGAAATAAACTCTTGGTCTTGTCGTTTATGCAGATCTACATGATTTTTCATATTTGTGTGTTCCACATTTTCCACGTTTGTGCAGATCTGAATGAGTGCGTGGTGAAACCGGGCATCTGTAAGAACGGCCGCTGTGAGAACACAGTGGGAAGCTACCGCTGCAAATGTGACCAAGGATTCGTTGCTAACCCCACACAGACTGAATGTATCGGTACGGAGGTTGTTTCAGATCACATTTTTTTCATTCTTTCCTTTATCTACACATTCCTGGTTAGTTAGTGGGAATATAACCAACTCATCTCATTTGTCAAAGATAGCAGCAAGGAAATCCTTTCACGCCTTCCTCCCTTTTCTAAAAATAGGCTTGCGGATAGAAGTGATGCCCTGAAATCTGTGAGAAAGACCTGGGCTGATTTTGTAAACCTCACATTTATCTTTCAGACAGCACTGATAGAGCAGTCTGGTGTTTAAAGGCCAGCTCCTATCTGGGTGGTGGGGCCCAGGCTGCTTTTAAATGTGTTTGTCATCTTGTTTTTTCTCTGTCTGGCTGCTCCACCCTTTAGATAACCGTGAGGGCTTCTGCTTCACTGAAGTTCTGACCACGCTGTGTCAGATGTCCTCCAGTAACAGGAACATGGTGACCAAGGCTGAGTGCTGCTGTGATGGCGGCAGAGGCTGGGGCACCAGCTGTGAGCTCTGCCCCCTCCCTGGGACCACACAGTATAAGAAGATGTGCCCTCTGGGTCCTGGGTTCACCACTGACGGCAGAGGTATCATCAGGATTTATTCCCTAACCGCTGACATTCTGAACCATATTTCCCTCAGGTCACCCATTACGGCACTTATTCAGTAATTAGGGAGGCAGGCTTTTTCTCTCTGGGGCCGTTTATCTGGCACTAACTTTCTCTGGTTTCCATCCAGACATTGACGAGTGTCGCGTGATGGGAAACCTGTGCAAGAACGGTCAGTGCATCAACACGCTGGGTTCCTACAGCTGCACCTGCAAACCCGGCTACACCACCGACATCACCGGCGCAGTTTGCGTGGGTAAGGCCACAGCACCTGTGCTTCGTGGACATTCTTCCTGTCCTCTCAGTCCCGCCGTCTGGCCAGACAACGTGGGCGGACATCCCACACACTCGCTTGAAAAATTCCTGCCTGTCTGTCTCGTCGGTTTCCCCTCCTGGAACTTCTGGCAGCGGGATCAAACTGCGCCTCTCACCCTCTGTGTCTCACCCTTTCTTTCCAGACGTGGACGAGTGCATTCAGGCGCCCAAGCCTTGTAACTTCATCTGCAAGAACACGGAGGGAGGCTACCTCTGCTCCTGCCCTCGCGGATACATCCTGCAGGAGGATGGAAAGAGCTGCAAAGGTCTCACACGCACGCACACACGCACACACACACACACACACACACACACGCGCGCGCGCCTCACACACAGAAGTCTCCAACAACAGCAGTCGAGCTGGTTGTAGTGGATTGGGGCAGGGGCTGCTATGGTAGAGGACTGGGACGATGTGAAGATTTCCCGGAAGAAAAAATGAAGTCGAAACTATCGCTCGACTTAATTTCCAGGTCGCGGACCTCGGCCCTGTGCCAGAACCTCTGCTCACTGTCCCACGACATTCCATTTGGACTGCTGTTCCAAAACACACGCCTCACTGTACATGGTCCTCCGGGTGTATCCCTGTTTATCAGGCTTGTTTACGAGTCCGGACCACCAGTGCACGCTGGTCATTTTTTTCATTTTTATTTATCACGGCTTTAGTTTTCCATCAGTCTGCGTCAAATGCAGTTCAATTGTGGGTCAGTGACTGTAGAAGGACTGGAATTTCAGTGCGAGTGCAGACAGCAGGACACGCATTTGCCTCACGCAGCTTCAGGAACTTATCTGAAGAGTCCTTTATACTTTTCTGAACATATTTCCTTTGCACTGACACGATCTGATCTCTCTTTTTCAGATCTGGATGAATGTTTGACCAAACAGCACAACTGTCAGTTCTTGTGCGTTAACACCATCGGTGGCTTCACCTGCAAGTGTCCTCCTGGCTTCACCCAGCATCACACTGCCTGCATCGGTGAGTAACAACCTCAAACGGGACACATTCGACACATAATAGACTCTGGCTGATATCACACTCGTCTTCTTAGGCTTGACTAGTTTGCTTGTCTTGCCTCTGTTATGGAACTTTACAGTGGATCACCACGACGACCACAAGCCATTCTCTTTTTTCCAGACCATAAAACGGCCCCCTTGATGAAGTGAAACTTCAGTTTGGAAGCAATAAAACTGCAATGGCAGCTATAGGTGTTAGCATGTCATCAGACGCAAACAGGCAACATTTGGGATTCTTCCCAGTTGCAATTTTCATTGACGAATAAGCGAATATCCTTGATTTTCTGCTACTTTGTGTCTATTTCATTCACAACCTGATAAGATCGTTTTGATTAAAGGCTCAAGTAACTGTGAAAACCATTAAAATTGAGCTTTTTGGCTCGTCCGTGGTCAGATCGACCTCCTTAACCGAACTGATCCTTTTCTCTTCGCAGACAACAACGAATGTGCAACAGACCCCAATCTGTGCGGCAGCAACGGCGTCTGCCAGAACACGCCGGGGAGCTTCAGTTGCGACTGCCAGCGTGGATTCTCGTTGGATCCGAACGCTCAAACCTGTGAAGGTCGGTCAGCAACCGAACTTTACTTTACTTTTCAGCTTGTTTGCTAATCTAGTGCAGAAACCGACTCCTGCAGTAAGAATCTCTGTGTATTCACCCCTGGCAGATATGGACGAGTGTGACGGCAACCATAGGTGCCAGCACGGCTGCCAGAACCTGGTGGGTGGCTACCGTTGCAGCTGTCCGCAGGGCTACCTGCAGCACTACCAGTGGAACCAGTGTGTGGGTGAGTAGCCCCGCGGTTGTTTTTGTTAGCAAATATCGAAATTCTTTCCCTTTGAGGATCCTGAAGTATCGGCTGCCAAAGTATGTACCTGGCAGTCCTGATATTCTGGGCTACATTCCAGCCTGAAGCCCTTTTATTAACAAGTTATTGTCCTCTCCTGTTCACCTCTTTCCTGACACTTTTCTAATACAAATACATCTAAAGTGGTTCTCACTTCCCCTAATAGTTTAACCTTTCCCTGAGCGTAGTGAGGCCATGAGAAAAGAAAAGCACAGCTCACACTACATCCTGCTCTCCCGCCTAAAAAAGACTCAGGCGTTGATTTCATGTTGGGGAAAACAGCCCCCATTCAAATATGACTGAAGTCAGCGTCTCCAAGTCCGTTGGGGGTCAGTTAACTTCCTGGAATGACCTTTTGTTGTTTTCATGTCCTCCACTTCCGGTCACCCAGATGAGAACGAGTGCCTGAATGCTCAGATCTGCGGGGGAGCGTCGTGTCACAACACCCTGGGGAGCTTCCGCTGCCTTTGCCCCACCGGCTTCAACTACGAGCAGGGCGGGGGAGGATGCTCGGACATCAACGAGTGCTCCACCAGCCAGAACCCCTGCAAGTTCGGCTGCTCCAACACAGACGGGGGTTACCTCTGTGGATGTCCGCCTGGGTACTTCCGCGCCGGGCAAGGGTACGTGGGTGACGGGACACGTGAAACCTGCCCGCAGAGGTTCCAGCTTGATAAACAGGTTTGTGTTGGTCCCACAGGCACTGCGTCACGGGTCTGGGCTTTGGTAGCAGCCCTGGTGGTCCTGGACAGGAAGGGGAAGCGGATGATAACTCTCTGTCTCCTGAAGCCTGCTACGAGTGTAAGATCAACGGCTATCCCAAGAAGGGACGCAAGCGTCGCAGCGCAAACTCCACACATGACGAGGACCTGCAGGTAACCTGTCTGCTTGATCATAGCCCTTAATTAATATAGAAGACAAACACTTACTGCAGGGAAAAAATCTCTTGGGTAATTGGCTACAGTAAAGAAATAAGCCCCGCCCCAAACTAGGGTTTTAGATTCCATACAAAGGTCGGGTATTACTAGTTAGGAAGAATGGACAGCGAAGACTAACCTGGATGTTGACGTATTCTGCTGCCTGTTTCCTGCAGCTGACGGAGGAGGTCAGCCTGGCCAGCGTGGACATCGAAGACACCCTCCAGTTCCACCTGAACCTCAGCGATCTGAGCAACCGCGCCCACATCCTGGAGTTCACCCCGGCCTTATCCACCCTCAGCGACCACGTGCGCTACAGCATCGATCACGGGAACGACGAAGGCTACTTCAAGATCAACCAGAGGGACGGCGTCAGCTACCTGCACCTGAGCAGGAAGAAATCCCTCCCCCCAGGGGCATATTTGCTTCAGATCAGCAGCATGCCGCTCTACAGGAAGAAGGAGCTGTCAGAGATGGAGGACCAGCACGATAAAGACTACCTCACAGGACAGCTGGGAGAAATCTTGAGGATGAGGGTGCAGATCATCCTCCATTAACCGTCACATGACTGAACCAGGCAGATGTTGCACGCAGCTGCTAATCCAGGGTCGGGCACACGGCCGCCAAAACATCTCTGACTCTGGATCAGTGGTTTGTGGCAACTTCTACTTGCTCGCCCAGGGAGAACAGTTCGTCACCAAAGAGACAAGAAGGTTGGGGCGGGGGGGTGTGGGTTGGGTTAACCGTTTGCTTGCCAAAGATGATTCTACATATCATAGATACCAATTATGTGGAAAATGAAATGAAAGGCATCTTGATACACCGAATTTCAGACGTGTGTATAGCACCATTAGAGGCGTGAATGTTTTTTTTTTTCATAAGTGAAGGGTTTTCAATGTATGATATGTGGAATCAGGTGCCATCAAAGAGGCACATGACTGCAGGAAGCTCGAAAGGTGGAGTTTTACAGAGCTCCGCTTAGGTGAATGAAAAGGTCGGCCTCAATAGTCTGCAATCAATTCATTTCCTCCCCTCAGGAATATTAACAGAACAAACCCGTCAACGTGAAAATAAAGTTGCCCTTCCCCACATTTTTATTTTAAATGGTGTGAAGATGAAAGATACAGATGAAATAGAGGAGAGGAAAAGAACCCACTCTGGACTATTGAGCTGTAGCCATGTCTGAGCTTGAATGATTCCTACTGCATATTTAAACTACGCTTTTTCATCTTTCCTACTGACTAGAATAATTCTTATTTACTGGTGCTAGCAACACAACCACATAGACTTCTGAATGCACTATACTACTCTGCCAAACTCTGTAGTCAGCGAGATACAAATGCCATTGAACATTCTGAAGATTCCACGTCTTTGCAACAGTAACAACTAGCTCCTTAGCCTGTCCGCTCTCCTCTATACTACATGTAAATTGTGTTTATACTGTAATAATCGATGCCACTTTTAATCTATGAAGCATTTGTAAACTAGAGGAAGCCCCTGGAATAGAGGGGTTTGTAATGGTGCTTATTATGACCAACTACTTCCTTTGTAAACTGTGTATACATACACACACCTGCACACACATTGATGATGCCAAACCTGGGCCTTCATGATTATGCACTGAGGTCTCTGTGGCCACACGTTCTCTCACATGTACAATCAGTGCTGCGTTGGCGCGGAACAACCTGACACCAATCCGTGTTCTGTTCACATCAGTGAGGGTTTAGTTGTAAATTCACAATAAAACATTTTTGTGTATGTACTCACTGCTGGTTTCCCTTGATCTAGATTGAAATACCCATGTATGAAAGTGATCATTCCGTGACCTAATTATTTGATGAGTCCCAGGTGTGTTTTGACTCCAAGCAAATCTTGCCTTCCACTGCCCCCTTGTGGAGATTAGACAGGCCTGCATTTTAGGGTGAATTTCGAGCAAACACGTGCAAGTCCAAATTAGAAAACCAAAACACAACTTTAATAACACAGAATTTAACAGCAACATATACAATAAACTCCTGTTATTTTATAACACTTAGTTGCTTCCAGTGGATCCAAAACCTCCAGCACCACGTTCCGTTTCATCAAGTGTCTAAAAGCACAAAGATGGATTATTTAAAGATTACTTTAAAAAGAAAACAAAGGCTGAATATCTTAGATGTTTTATGAAGACGGACTCATGTGCCCTTTAAAAGTGAAATGTTTCCACATCGGTAGTAACCAAATTTACCATTTGCTCCAGCAGGTCTGGGTAACAGATCTTCTCACACACCAGTTGAGCAATTCTGTCACCCTTTTTTACTGGATAGAGGAAGATCAGAAACTAAATTTATCAAAGATGATTTTTACATTTTTAATTTATTTAAAAGATGACATAATGCATCACCTTTCTCAAATGCATCCTTTTACTCTTGATAAATGTGACACATTATTGATTACAATGCTCACCGTGAAATGTCTCCTTGCCGAAGTTGAAGAGTACAACCCCCACATTTCCTCTATAGTCTTCATCTACAACTCCAGCTGTGCAGATCAAACAGGAACATTAGCCAACAAGAACAAGTATTTCCTGCTTTCAGTTTCTGAGTAGGCAAATAGACACTCACCGCCAACATCTATGAAGTACTTGGCTGCTAATCCAGATCTTGGTGCTGAAGAAGGTGAGAGAGAGAAAGGCAGAATCTTGTTCTTTATTATTATTAAAGCGTGAACTAAGTAACACTGCAAAACTGGTAAAGCTAAAGCTGCAGCATTGTCAAGAATCACTCACCCACTCTCCCATAGCATCCATGTGGAACTGCTATTTGGATGTCTGTCTTCACAATGGCCTTATCAAAAGGACCAATAGCATAATCATAAGCACTGTTTCAAATAAAATAATAAACGTTAATGTAACATATTTATTGATATATTTGGCTTTTACAAAAAGGTAGCTTGTAATTTTGTTGCTTAAGGACAAGATGTACTAGCAAGATTTTTAATCATATTACTAGCTCTCTTATATTAGTACTGCAGAACATGTTCAGGTTGTGCTGAAACCATGCAGGCAGAATCAATTACATGCACATTAAAGATTAAAAAATAAATAAAAAAGTATAGTACAACCAACCTGTAGAGGTCATAACCTGCTGCTTTAGCTGAGCCTCTGGTAGGAGTGGTAGCATGTTCAGAAAGTTTAGCAAATCTCAGGACAGCTCTTTCTTCTGCTGCTGTTTCTATCTTTGTTCTCTTGGATGGCGACACACCTGCACCACCTGCAACATCTACAATGCGCATTTTGACAAAATGATGGAATTAAAACAAAGGCAGGAAAAATGTAAATGTAACTCTAACACTCCCTCAGCATCTACTGCACTACTGATTCTTCCCGGGTTTTTAAAAGCTGTTTCCCGGGTAGGAAGTAGAACTAGTTAACTCCTCCCCCAAGGTACGTATGCACCACGTGACGTGTTTAATACACGTAACATCCGATAAAAGTAAAAAATAACGAATACAAACTCAAAGAAAAAAAAACATGGAAATGAGAGCGATTATCATCGTTTTACTTACGCATTGCATAACAATATTAAGACGCCGTGCTCCTTTCAATGTGTCATAATAATGTCTTAGATTAAGACCAAGCGCTTCGCAATGCTTAGCAGGCTACAAACGATCAATCGGCACTAGGTGGGTTGCTGACAGGACCGTTATCCATTCTAGTGTCTTGCTTGCCTTTGTTTTGAAAAGCGGTCTGCATGTGAAATTTCCTCCCTAAGAAAATGGGCACAGCGTCAAAAGCCGTAGAAACCCTGGACCGTAGACCGGTTAGCAGTAGCGCGACTCTTGTCATTGTGTTAGCTAACGTCGACTGCAAAGAGCGAAGTAACCGCTCGAGGGCGCTCGCGCTGTCTTATGATTGCATGAGCCTGAACTGCACTTTCTCGTCACGTGATCCAGCAGGCCCAAGAAACAAACACGCAAACAACCAATATATTTTGTTTAATACGAAATAAGGCGATGGGAAGTGTGATTTATACATAATGATTGATTGGATATTGCATTGTAGTTGCTGTGTCATAAAAATTAATCCAGCCCGTTTTTCAGTGTTTATTGAAATTGTTCAGACATGTGATCCAAATTAATGTGCCGTGCATTATGTAATTTATGCCAAAAACCTATGCAAAAGCATAGAAAGTCCACTTAAATATGCATGTTGTGAAATTATATTAACACTAAAGAAAGAGTCATTAATGTCATTCAATATTTGAGGTACAGAACAAATCCCTTATTTTAACGTTAGAGACGTGTATTAGGTTAATTTCTAAATGACTCCAGTTTGTTGCACTGCTGGAATAGAAGAAATGGATTTGGTAGAAACAGCACATCTGTCCACCTCCTGTATATCCTCTTTCCTTCTCTTTCTATTCATTTTCCAAGATACAGTTTTACATTTTAAATCTGATAAAAGAGCATGAAAATACTCCTCCAACACATTTATCTGAATAAATGACATACAAGTATGAGAGAAGTTCTAATTGATTTTATTTATTTGTCATCTCAGAAAGTTACAATGCTTTAAAAACCTAAAATGTACATCATAATTTGTCTTTATATCATTTATTTGGGTCCTTATTTTTTCCACAAATAGCAGTGAGATAAACGTTAAAAAGACATTCAAATATATAAACATATGGAGACTTTTTATGCCCGTATTTTACACAGAATGGACAAAAAAAAAGTTTAACAATGAATAAAGCCCTTGAACCACTGAAATCATTTATTAAAATCAAAATTCCTTTTTTTGCTGGCAATATATATGTAATGAATTTAAGACAGCTACTATATACATTTATATTACAGCATCAAGCAACAAATTCCTTCAGTGTAACTAATGAAAACAGCTTTGCACCTAGTGTGTGCTGTTGTTCCTTGCTTGATTAAGACAGGAATACATGATTTATCAAAGTTATTCATTTTTTTTACATTTAATCCTTACATACCTGCATATACGCTCTTTTTTCTCTTCTTTTGAAAACATCTTTTGTCACTTTTCTTTAAAATTCACATTTAGACTCTGCAAATCTCGCATCAAACTGAATGCAGCACACCTTTGCTTTTCACTCTGGAGCACGCCAACATGATGCACATTAAGCACCACGTGCCACGAATAATCATTAAATAGCCCATACCTCCTAAATTGATAAATACAGGCAAATAATAAAATATTACCCAGATTAATCTGCTACAAAATGTTTTATTTTACTTTCTGTAAGCGTATTTGCATGTCATGGCACGTGGTCGGGTGAACACTCTCTTTATGTTTTAACTAAAGAAATGTTCAGAAGTTTGGAACACTGATCCATCACAAAACTACTCAACTGCTCTTTAACCAGCCAGGAGCTCAGGAGTAGAATGTGAGCACGCTCTTGTGGTTGCCTCTGATGAGTAGGGTCGGTGGAAGATCTCGTGTCAGGATGTCCAGCCAGGCCAAATAGAGATAATCAGAGATAGATTCTTTGCGGGCGATGGGCAGGCTCCTGCGGGGGATTGTAGGACAGAGAGCACGTTAGAGGCTGGTTAGTTAGGCCTGCGAGGCTAAAGCAGGTCACACTTACACAAAGATCAAGTTGGCCATGCTGGAGTTTGCCTGAAGCAGCTCGTTCAGTCGGATCTGGAGGTTGGTCTGTGAAACAGCAGCATAAATTAGCAACTCCAGACCAACAAAGAGGAATATACAGTTTTTAGATCATTTTACCTTTTCTTCAAATGTGCTCAGCTCCTCATCAGTGATTTTAAATGGCTGCTCTTTACGCCTGGCTTCAGCCCGCGCTGAGTCTCTGGACTCGTGTAGACGGAAAGGCTCGATCATTTCATCAAACTTCTTCAAGCTGATAGGAAAATAGATGAAAACAGTCACAATGTGGAGAATGAGACTTTTATAACACTTTATTCAGATCACCCGGCATCCAAACAGTTGCACCACTGCAGTGTAACTGCTGTTTTGGTGAAATTGATAAATGAATTTACCTCTCAGAACTGGGCGGCATGTGAATATCATCAATGACAATGATGTCAGTGCAGTTGATTCTGAACTTCTGCAGCAGAGACCTCATTCTGTCAGACACACAATCATACAATTAGCTTGGATGTTAATTTTGTTAGTTGTTGTAGTTATTGCTATATTGCAAAAATGAAATAAATTACATTTAACCTTTAACCTTGACCTACAACTGATTCTAGCAGGTCTAAAGTGACTAATCTTTTATTTCCACTCACTCCTCTTTATCCAGCTCGCTGCGTTCGGGTTGCCCTGCGATGAAGATCCTCATGGTACAGTCTTTCCACTTCTTCCTGGTAGTGAGGATGTACGGGAGCAGCAGGGTAAGACCTGAAAGACAGCAAAACAATAACTACACATTGAACCTTCAACTAGATTATTGTGTTTTGCTGCCATTTTCACTGGGGTGGTTCTGCTGTTGGTGTCCGGCAATTACCTCCGTCGTCAAACATCCACCACACATCAATGGTGCCTTTAGGCTGTTTGTTCTTGAACTGAACACTGTTCTTCATCAGCTCCTCATTCATCTTGGCAATCTGTGGGGGCGGAGGGCCGCACACCGACACTGGCAAAGGAGGGTAGAAGTTAGGAGAAATAAGAAGCCAGAGAAAGCGATTCTCAGGGCTGGCGTGAAGGGTTGTGTTGGATGGCAGAGCTCGCCAATCGACATTAACATCAGCAGGAACGACCATATCTGTGATTTAATGTTCAGCCAGTCAGAGTCAGATCGCAGACATCACAGCTGCCAAGATGCAGCTCAGTGTGTGTGTGTGTGTGTGTGTGTGTGTGTGTGTGTGTGTGTGTGTGTGTGTGTGTCTGTGTGATTTTAAGATAGCAGACACATTAAGTCAGAGGCTCGGAGCTCTCTCCTGCCTGGTAAAGGGCTGCTCTGAAGGTCTGGGACCATATTTTTAGACTACACCTACAGAAGTTTATTTTTCTAAAGGCTTTTTCACTGCAGAGGTGAAGATAGATTCAAGCTCATCCTCCTCGTCTTTTGGTGCTGAGGAAAGCTTAGACAGAGGCCTCTGTGTTGTAGGTAAGAAAATGAGGTGTAGGGAGAGATACCTCTGGTCATGAGCACTGACTGAGAAGGTTTCCTGGACTTCCTGAACAGTCCTTTCGCTTTGCCTCCGTTTGGCATCATGTCACCTTCCAGAACCTGCTGTTCCTTTGCTGCCTTCAGCATCTCCTCTGGAAGACAGAAGAAGCTCCTCAGTTCCTAATAAAAACCCTGTTATTTTGCACCATTTTCTACAGCGCTGAGACACGAACATCATCTGTTATCTGACTTTTATGAATTCTAATCTACAGAACAAAGTACCCTGTACTATCAGCTGCTTTATTGCAGCCAGCTGCACGGAGGCTTGAATAAAAGTTCACTCACTCCACTTCTTTGTTATTGTTACGCTAGTTGAACTCAGGTTAATTATTTAGCGAAATTTAACATTACATCGACTGTAGTTTTGACTTCACGGTGATGTTTTTTGCCTGAAAGCATCTTATTTCTAATACAAAATTCATGGGGGATTTTCATGTCTCATCAAAAACGTTGTCAGTGCTGACCTTCTGCCTCGACGATGTGCGACATGTCCAGTCCATGGCTCATCCTCAGTACGAGTATTCCATACTCAAAGTCAAAGGCATCACTGTCAGAAAGGAAAAGAAGTGAGGAGAGCAGTCCCAATGTTTCTTTATGGTCTGCATCACTGGTTGCTGTGTGTGACTTACTGCATTATCCCCACATAACACTGTATCATCTCTCTGCTGGAGGTCCTCCAGTTGCTCTTAAAGCCCATCAGTAACGTGTTTGGCTTCATACGGCCCAGACCAGACACCTGTGCAGAACCATAAAAAAACAAAACAAAACCAACCCTCACTAATCAACCACACCAGAAGGAAAACATGTTTTTGTTTTACTACCGGGAATTATGAGCAGATCACACAGCATATCTCACATTGTCTGCAGGGACGCAAGCACTGTTGTGTTAATCAATTATAGCTGCTAATCTGCTTCACTGTTTGAAGTGAGCAGTCCTGACAATGAACCAGTGTCTTATCTCTGCAGCGTGATAGCTGCAGCCATAAGATTGTTTTTCTACTCCTCATTAACTCTCTTCTCCCTGCACTAAGGCCCTGGCCAGATCCTTAAAATAGATCTAGGCCAGAGTCACAACACAGCAATAGATACTGTTGTGTTTGAGAAATGGGACCATAAAACCTGTTTTTGTCCTGAACCGAAGTCTACCAATCTGACGGAATTTGACACATTGAACATTATTCGTAAATGTGACGGTAAAAATGTCGCTACAGCTACTGCAGTTTGTCAGATATCAAATATCAATATAAAGATATGAATTATCTGTAGTACAAAGTGTTATTTCCTGTGGAGTAACACAATGTTCTCCGTTTGATTAATTTATGATCTACTATAAAATTATCTTTTGCTTCATAAAAGAATATAAAAGAAAACCCCAGACAGAACAGATAAATATTTTTTCATCCCATAAAGTTTCTATTACAATCTAATTTTCTGATAATCATCTGATCCAAAGCTGCACATTATTGTCTGAGATAAAAAAAGAGGAAATTCAAATTCATATCTGTTAAATATGAATTTGAATCTCCTCTTTTTTGAATGCTGTCCACACTGACCTGCAGCAGGCTCTCGGCTCCTGTCCTGAAGTCCTCGCAGGCCACGGCTGTATAAAATGACTTCCGTTTGGTCTTCCTAAGCCAGAGCTGGTTCTTCTCCATAACAGCGTTTATTTCTTCCAGGGCTTCAGACCTCGGACCCTGAGAGATGAAACCATCAAGTTGCACTTGTGAGCATGATTGCTTTAGAGCCATAAAAGGTCCTGTGTGTGATTTGACCAAACCTGACTGAAATGCAAGTGTAACGAGCTAGCTAAATGCAAGTGTAACGAGCTAGCTAAATGCAAGTGTAACGAGTAAAACGAGCTATCGGAGGATTGGAAAGTGGAGGGCGATTGAACTTTCAGGTGAACCTCACCACAAACACTTCACAGCTGAGACAGAGGCCAAAGTCCTTTGTGAAGCAGTTTGCCAGATCCAAAAGAGGTGGTCTGTGCCGCACTGAACCCGTCAGCGCCAAGATCTGAGGCCTGACAAACAAGAGAACGTCCCAAAATCAGGTGATAGCGTTTGCGAGATGGATTTGTGTAAGCCCATTTGGAATTGTGCCCAGAGTGAACGCGCTGTAGATGTCTACCTGAAGTTCTTGACGTGATCCTCGATACCTGTCAGAGACAGGGCGTTGCTGACCGCGCTCACGAAGGTCACTGCCTGCTTGGAGGAACCCCAGTTCACATCTGGAAACACCCGGGTGTAAATCAGGTCGGCGGCATCATCACCGCACTTCCAAACGCAAGAATGTCGGCCCACAGCTCACCTGGCTTCTTGACAGTGACGTAAATGTAGAGGAGGAGTTCGATTCCGTATGTGAGAAGAGCTGCCCACCAGTTGATGATAAACATGACCACACAGCAGAGGAGTGCGCCCAACAAAGAGAGCCACATGTTGTAGTACTTATACGCAGGTCTCCATCCTGAAAACAGGAAAGATCAGATGGACATCCTGTTTTTTTCTGTTGGAATATGTGTCTGTGGGTGGAAAAGTCTGGCAGCAAAACTTTGATGTTGAAGACCCACCTGGAGACTTGGCGTAGGATGCATGGAAGCACGAGAAATTGATGAGAGCATAAGATGCCAGGAAGAAGTTTGAAATGATTGGTGCGATGGTGTTGAGATCACCTAGAGAGAAGATCAAATGAAGTTTAGAAAAAACTGAAGTGCATAAAAAAAAAAAAACAGCCTGACAGAACAGGTGGCTTAACTGACCAATGACAATGAAGGCCACGGAAATGATGAAAGTGAGGATGTATCCGCGGATTGGTTCGTTGTTCTTGCCGTATCCCTTGGCGAAGAAGTGTAAAATTTTGAAGATGTTGTCCTTACACAGGGCCTGGAAGACTTTGGGAGCACTGACGAGGGAGGCCAGAGCCGAAGAAAGGGTGGCTGAGAACGTACCAGCAATGATGAGGGGCCCGAAGCCGGATATCAATGTCATCAGCTGACATGGAAGAGGAAGAGCGTCAGACATGGAGAAGAGCTCCTGCTCTTCTTTAACCTTTAACATCTGACTACCTGATTGTTGTTGTTCAGACCGAAGACGCATGGTTCTACTGCACATGAAGAGAAGTTGTAGCCGAGCTCACAGGCGGCCATAGCAGGACCCGTACACGGAACTCCAGGGGTGATTAGATCAGTCATGTTGCCCGTGGCGTCACGGACAGCACATGCAGCTGCAGTTACACACAGAAAGGCAGGAGGTTCAAGGGTCACCACAAAACGACAGATTTCACTGAGCTTCACCTTGCATTTCTGCACTTACAAACACAGATGGCAACACCCAGATAGGTAACACCAGTGATCAGGATAGCCAGCAGGGTCCCTTTAGGGATGGCCCCCTGGGGGTCCTGTGACATAAGAAATGTAAATAAAATTACATTAAGGGAACAAGAGTAACTGTGACGAGATTAATTCAAAAACT
The DNA here is from genome assembly GCA_016586285.1 of Arothron firmamentum. Classification (NCBI taxonomy): domain Eukaryota; kingdom Metazoa; phylum Chordata; class Actinopteri; order Tetraodontiformes; family Tetraodontidae; genus Arothron; species Arothron firmamentum. The sequence goes on from BJFM01000059.1 coordinate 353,661, forward strand.
ACCTTCAGGTCACCGGAGATGTTGGCTCCAGCCAGGATGCCAGTTGCAGCGGGAAAGAATATGGAAAACACGGTGAAGAACGTCTCCCCGTTGCGGAAATCGGGTGTGAAGTTCTCTAAAAAGATTTTGGCTTTGAAGAAGAAACACAAGACAATGAGTTTGAGGATGTTTTCATCCTTAACCTTTTGAAATTTAACGACCTTGGGAGGACACTTACAGTTGTAATTGAAGACTCCTTTGGATTTCTGGTCATTTGTGGCAGGAATGATCGTTCCCACGAACACGTTCACTATGGCTACCAGCAAGATAACCAGCAGAATGAGCTGGGCCTGTGGAGAGCAAGAACAGCACATTTGATTACATTTCACCTTTGCTGGGGGTTCAGAAGAACAGAATGAATGTTGTGGTCCTCACTTTGGCTTCCCATTCCATTCCGGCCAACGAGATGCCCAACAGCAGCACCACAGTTATACATCCAATGATCCTGATGTCGTTTAATTGATCCACCATGATGACCGAATGATCCTGTGTCCAAAACGAAGGCAAGGATGAGTAAACCACAAGTATTACAGTCATCGCTGTGTGATCCCGGCGTGACACACCTTCATCAGATCGACCACGGTCTCGGCGAATCCCACCACGTACATGGCCACAGCCACTGCATTGGCGAAGGCAAAAATGAGCCCGATGGACCCGCCGAACTCTGGTCCCAAACTGCGAGATATCAAGTAGTACGCTCCTCCTGAGGAAAGACAAACAGATAGCACGTGCAGCAGTGGATTATTAGTCCCATAATAATTTGATTGATTGCTTTGATATCTTTATCGACGCCATTAAACGATGTCCATTGAAACCTTCATGCTGTTATCTCAGAGTGAAACTGCTGCCGTGACTCTGGCCATGAATTCTGAATGAGGTTCAAAAGGTAGGCGTGTATCCGTGTATCTCACCTCCTCTGACCACACCGTTTGTGCAGATGGCCGACATGGAAAGACACGTGATGGTGGTGACCACACAGCTGAGAAGGATGATCACAATTCCCAAACCTGTAACACACATGCATGACAGCTTGGAAATCCTTGATTTTCACTTGGGAAATGAAGGAATTGTGTGTAAGTAGACAGTCCTAGAAGAAGTGAGAAAGCCTGCATTGCTCTGAACCAGGAATGATCAGCTCCACCTGATTTCTTAAAGCTTGTCTCTTTTTATGAGCTTTAATTTAGAAATTGGAAGTTTTCTCGTTTTAGGACCACAGAACTGCTAATTTATCCAAATCTGCCCCCACTCAATTTAGTGCTCTAATAAGTGGAGGCTAGGGATCCTTTTTCATTAATTAGCATCCACTTTTCTTCAATTGCAGACTTTCATCATCTGGTGCAGGTCTCATTGTAAATAATAAAACAAGCAAAGACGATAAATCATTAATAATAACTGACTTTATGTCATATTTTCTGTTCATCTGACTAGATAAGATTCTCAATGTCATATCAAGGATTTTTTTGAATTCAGCATTCTTCTAAAAACATGATCAAAAAGTTAGATTTAATGGGATAATTGTTTTCAGTGTCTATGCAAAGGCCATACACTCAAAAACATTAGTAAATATGTTTTAAACAGCAAAGACTGTTTCACACGTGAAGCACTGTGAAGTCCTGTGTGTATCTCACTCACCCCAGCCTGCCTGCCCAAAAATCCAGGACAGGCGGATGAAGAGCATCACGCCCCAGATATTCAGCATGCATCGTACCTGGAAAACAAGAAGACGCACTGCAGTGTTCACAGGATGCATGCTTACAGATCTTTAAAGCATCTTTCATGTCTCAGTATACGGCTCTAAACAGCTGGTCTCTGTGCCAGCCGGTGAAAGTCACGCTTGGCCCCACAGTTGCTCTCAGCGGGCCACAGTTACGCACGATGACAACCAGAATTCTGCAAAACACCAAATTTCCCAGCCCAACTCACCAAGACGCCCCTGATCCAGCCGAACTTTACTGGTTCTTTCTTGCTGTCGATGGAAACTGCAGATTCCAGATCATCTGAGCGGGCCTCAATGCTCCCCTCGCTGTCGTCTTCCACAGTGTCGGGCACAGAGATTTGTCCACCCTGTTGAGAATAGAAAATACACGGATGTATTGTTTGGGGCAAAACTGATGTGTGTTTGGCCTTTGGCTTTAGGCAAGCAAAGAAATTGTACAAGGTGACCTAGACGAAGACAGGTCAGTTTAGGGTCTCGGTTATCACTTCATGGTGGTCTAGTGCTCAAGTGGAGGTCATAAAGTGGGCTGGTGTTTGGAAGCGGCTTGACTCTCCCTGAGATGGAGACCGATGAAGTGTTTTGCCAGGAATTTGCACATCTGTGTCTGTCTTTGATAACCGAGGAGAAAGGCCCCGAGAACAGAGCTGAGCTAAATTGAACTCTGTATGAAGACGAATACGTGGATGAAACGACTGTCCCAGCTGGCATTTGATTTAGGGAGCGCGTCCATTAGTCTTCCATCATCCTTTACTGGAAGAAAAAATTTCACACATTTTCATGCTTTTTTATTGGCAATAAAGTTTAACCTATAAAATGACCTTTGTTGTTTTTAGCTGTAGGATAGTGGCCTGTGAAAGGTGTCAAGAATGTTCTGTTCCAGAAATTTTATTCGAGAATTTTATGGGTCTGTTTTAGTTTCATAACTTTTTACGAGGTGGCTTAATTACTCTCTAAGCTTCCGTTGGTGATGTTGGAGCGACTGTAAAATAATTTCTTTGACCTGATTGCTCAAAAGCAAACAGTTGAATTTAGGACGCCGAGGCCAAATCGGGTGTAATATTCTGCAGAAGGTGAAGTAAAGGACAAGAAGAGCTCACTCACCTTTTGAAACACATCGTGCAGCTCCTGCAGGGACGGACGCACAGCCCTGTGGCCGCTCACGCTGCCTGCATTGCGATAGAAGTCGATGTTGGGCACCCGATCCAGAGTGTCGTGACCGAAGGCGCTGACCACCGAGGGCCGCACCGCCCGGCTTGCCTCCTCGTAGTGGGGAGGCTCATCCAGATTGGCATCGTACGCAGCATTGACATGCTCGTGCCTGTTAGACTTATATTTATCCATCACAAAAGCTGAGAACGACTCAAATTTTTTAGTCGGTCATCCAGTGATATGCTAAAACACCAAAATAGCTGGTGAGAATATCCTTGCTTCTGAGGTATCGACTAGGCTAGCTATATAGAGATCTTCGAGCCTCCGAATGTCATTTGTAAACTGGTTTTGACTCTGATTGCCTGCTTTTATGCCCTGCCTTTCAGGGTCATATACCGACTGGCAGCTATTGGCTGATTCCTTGGATCAACCCTCAGAGCACTGACACAGGGGTGTCAGGTATGTCCTTGCTCCGTGCAGGGGACACAAAGACGTTGCTTAACGATTAACCAAATCATAAACACCATATGAGAGATAAAGCTGCTCCTTGCCGGAGTGGCTTGAATTGATTACTAATATTATTGTCCGAAGTGCAGGACATGCTGTTCTGTGTCCACAGTTTATGGGAGGGTGGAAAGAGTTTCCTCAGAACTCTGGGCTCTGTAAAGGTACTGCTTGGAAACAAGTTGGGGGCTTAACTCCCATAAAACCAGGAAGGAAAAGTTTCAAGGACATTTTTTGATGTATATAACTGTGGTGGAATTTTTTTTAGGTTTATGCAGGTATACACATGTATGCGCTCCTGGGTCAGCAGCAGTAGGCAACTCCTTCATGGATTAAATGTTGAAGCATGTTGAAGCATACAACAGGAGTTGATGCAGACAGTGTGGTCGAAGTATTTAATGTTCCTTTGTCAAACGGGTTTGTGGTATCGTAGATCAAATGGCCATATTCATGAGCGAAATGAGAGTTAATGTAACACCATGAATTACAGGAATATGCCCGAGGCACTTTTCTACAGCCGCATGACTTTTAAAGTGCATTTAAGAGGCCTCTTAGCAGGTGAACTTCCTTATTGCTGGTACACCACTGTGATTTATGCACTTGGCAAAAAATAGGGCTAATAAATGGTCGCCTGACCTTGGCTGTTTTTCAGACGAAGAAAAATAAAATGATCGCACGTGTTATAAAGGGATGATTCAAAATTGCCTTCAATTGCCCACTGGTTATCAGTTGGGGAAACTCATTTGTTGGAGGTTGTTAAAAAGCAGTGCTGAGTCATACTTGACGGGAAAAATTTTCCTTATGGAAAAGTTGCGGGATTTCTGATGACAATGGTTGTTATTTTGGTAAAGTCAGACTGGCGAGCTGGCTGCTGGCAGCACTTGTGGCGTACTGTTTCTCCAAATTGCACAAGTGATGAAGCAATCTTGCTATTAGCAATCCTGCAAATTTTCAAAAAGAAACAGAAATGTTAAATTAATAAACATCTAGTACTAAAGCAAAGCTCTGCGTATTAGCTTTAAACCCACATTTTCTTTCAGATCAGGTGCTTTATAATAACCTGATCATAAGTTTTTTCTCTTTTTTTTGAAAAAAAATATAGCTGGTTCTTTTTCATACTTTTCTTAAACCAATTTACAAATGTTTATGCTGCGTTATTTTGGAAAGGTTATATGATCAGCAACATTGCTGTTTATTAATTGATTATTAATCATTTGCATTAGATAGAATTTGAAAAAGAAGAACTGAATGTGTTAATCTAATGATATTCTGTTTCAAATATTGGTAAATTATTAAAAACAATATTTTATAATCATTTCCTATCAACTGTTATGAAATATTAATGTATGTCAGGGTAATATTTGACCAGTCCATTGATGGAACACGTAACCATCTAAGTCTAAAATCCAGTCTTTACATTTTACACAAGAGTCGTGACATCAGACAGACTTTTTGGTCAGCTTATTTAACTCAGACGCAAAATATTTCTCAAGAAAATCTATACTTGTTTGCGGGAAGAAAAACCATTTCCACTCTACTTTTGATTTTTTAAAAATTATCTGACACGTGTTGCATTAATTCTATGTTCTATAACAATATAACAGAGCGGTAAAGAACAGCTTTATCTCCTGGTCTTATCACAACAAATCAAGAGCAGGTACGAAGACCAATAGCAGTAAAAGTGTTGATTGATAACCAGTTAAAGTTAAGGTTTAGCAGCCGTTGACTTGATGGCCAAATGTATAATGACAGTTCTGTAAACTAGTTTTAATTTAAAGTAACAAATTTACCATCCCACCTCTTCACCACTTCACCACTTCAGTGTGAAATCTTCTGAAATATCCCTGGAATCTGTTTGAGTTGACATATGCGTGCGCATGCGGCCAACAAAGTTCCTTGAATCTTGTAATAATATGCATGCAAACACAGCTAACTCGGTTTTGTCATAATGCGTGTCTTTGTGTGCATTGATGCGCTGTCGCTTTCTTTGATGATATCATTTCAATAAACTGTTGCCCAAGATATGAAAATGCCAGGCAGAACAGGCACATTCGTTAAAATTTGATAGATTTATAGGCCTCCTTAACCTGGGTTACTTTTTCTTCTGAGGTTAGTAGGCTGAAAAGGAAACAGACAGTGGACAGTTCAGTGCAAAATGGGGTCAAGATAAGGATGTCACTATAGGTGACAGAGATAATGATCGCATTCCTGGCTGGTGACATGTGCAAAGAGGATATGGTTCAAGTTCAACATCGCTGTGGACTATCTCTCATAGCACGAAACTCCGTGTATCATCAACTGACCAGGTTCAACCGCAAAGACCAGATCTGACCGCAAAGTGAAGAAATTCTGTTTATTTTCACGTCATTGACTCAAATCTATATCAATGACAAAAAAGATCTCTACCACCAGCTGAGCAAGCAACAAGTCAGGAGATGAACTACTTTATCTGTCGTCATGGAGTGCCACACGAGCGCGCACGCATTCACACAGACAGGTGCTCTGATGGTTCTAGATGAAGGCACATAAACCATCGAAGGTCACAGTAAGGCAGATTCACAGCACTAAGGAGAAACCGGAGACCGGTGGAAATGAGCAAAGAAACACTCACGACCGACCAGTCTGCCATCGTAGAGAACATCTGTTTGGGACTGCCCGGCCCTTTGTTTTGGAATGGAAGGACGAGACAAGGGCAGCTGGGAAAGATGGTGCAGTGTTTGAAAGTCACCCCACCCTTGTTTTCATCTTTTCCTCTGGATCAGGTAGTAAGAGTTTATCCTTATCCTTAAAAAAAAAAGTCCTCCTCAGCGTTTCATCCCCAGTTCCTACAGAAATGATGATTTAGCCAGAATGTTGAAACAGGCAGAACAACCGGCCATGGATCGGCGCAGTCACGTGTCCTTGGAGGCAGAAACGTAAACAGGTGATGTTACCTTCATTCAGCCTACCGTCGCTCGGAGACAGGCAGCAGCGCAGACTCTGAGAGTCATTTTTGCATTGTTTAGGAAGAGTAACAGGTCATGTAAATCACAGTTGACTTTTTTTTTTTTTTTTTTTGATTGCCTTTTGTGCCAGAGAAAGGACCATTCTGTACGCATGACAGCAGCGGCAGCGGCAGCAGCAGTCCACAGACTGGAATTGTTTTGTTCGGAAAGCATTAGCTTGACATAATTACCCTGTTTCCAGCTATATACATTCCTGCTGCACAGAGGTGCAATCTCTGTTTTCCCCATAAGGAATCGTGTCCCTGAGTCTTCAAACTACATCTGTATATTCTGGCCGCGTCCCTCCTCCTCACCCCGTCCCGCCTCTTATCGTTACAGACGTTTCACTTTGAGAGGTGGGCTGAAGGGAGCCTCAGTCCGGGAGCCCAACTGCACACTCCCTGGCAGAAGAGCGGAGACCATGACAAAGCATCTCCGTCAGGCACGTACAACCTCGGACGCGCACCACGGTCCCGCACGGTAGAGAGGCTCTGCACCCGCTCTGGCAGTGCACGTGCCACACACACACACAGCTTCAGACTCTTGGTTCAGTAAGTCACAGAGAGATGTGTCGATGGTGTGTTGATGGTTGTGCAAGGCTGTGGCTTGTATGTGTTAGTGTGTATGCGTGTGTGCGTCTACAGGTGGTTCTGTTTGCGGGGACGACCCCAGACGTGTCTGTCCCTGTGTTAGGTCAGGGCGTACTCAAACGTCCCTTTCTCCAGGCCCTCGATACCATCAGCCCAGTTTGATGAAGGCATGCTGCTGTAGGGGTCCAGCAAGATCCTGAAGCACCTGACTATCAGCAGCCCCAGGAACACCAGTAGCATCCCCACGAAGGCAAAAGCCGTCTTCTGCTCCAGAGTCAGCGAGTGCGCCATCATGTCGTTTCCGCTCATGGCAGCAAGGGAGTGGTTGTAGTGGATGCTGCACATGGTAAAGCAACAGCTAGGAGCCTCATCTCTCCTCTGATGGGCTCAGGCGTTTGGAAGCCTGCATGTTACCTGGACAGAGACATGGCAGCTTCATGTCAGTGCTGCCCTGTATCCAGAGCACAGCGGAGACATTTCATCAACTTATTAGAATATGATTCCACCTAATGCATGAGCCTGCACACATGGATGCAGGAAATAAAGGAGCAGGTTGTGAACAAGAGAAACTACTGCGATGGCCCTCGATGTTTTGAATTCAGCTGACCATGAGACAGCTATAAATAGCCTGAGATGACCACGATATCAAACAGATGTCCAGAGTCTTCGATCTTTCTCTGTGTTTCTCTCTGCTCCTCTGGGAATTTTGCAGAGAATAGCAAAAGAGGAATGAGGGAGACTGCAGGAAAATGGGTTCAGGCATATGAGTCAATGTCAGGGCTACATTGCGTTAAGTCAGGTCGGAATTGCATTGTGTCGCAGTGCATAGGCAGCTGTGAAACATCAGCAAAGCGCAAAGGTGCCCCTGAAAGCATGGCCTCCCGTTGAAGCTGCAGTGTTATGTATGTTTCATCTGAAAGCAAAGGGTTCTCTACCTGTTGCATGCGAGCAGATGTCTGCCAGCCAGCCTGACTCCATCAGCCCAGAAAGTGGAATTGATCGAGCAAACATGTCCACCACGCTGCCCTGCTCGCGGACGTGTGAGCCCCCTCGTCCAAGAATGTTTCATGTGAACGCAAGCAGCAGGTGGTTCAAGCAAGTGAATAGAGAGGAGGGGGGTTCAGATGAGAGAGGGAGGGTACGCGCGACGACCAGCTAGGATGGAAAGAGACAGACGTGGGAGAGGGAAGTGCAGTGGTGGGGAGGACACTGCACAAGTACAAGAGAGATGGAGGAGAGAGGGAGGGAGTGAGGTAAGGCTAAAACACAGGGACTGCATTGACATGTCCTCAGCTGAGCTCGCCTCAGGGCAAGAAAAGCAGGTGCCTCACCTTCATTATCGTTCCATCCTTACAGACCTGTTGCTGCCGTTTCCTGTGTGCGACTCCTTGTTCCTGCAGGCTTCTGACATGTATCCATGAATCTGCCCATTGCTGGCATCCTGGATGTGCAGTGCTACCCTCTCAGTGAAGCCGGAGATCTGGAGAGCAGAGGCGAGGCGGAGGCTGGATCGAGCTGTGATATGTGTCTCTTCTCAGAGATACGGCTCCTCTCCTCATGCTCCCTTACTTGCTGCCTCCTACTCATTATCATTCTGTTTCTCTATCTCTCCCTCCAGAAGCACGCACACTTGCTCCTGCTGCATGGCAACCACTTGTTAGTTTCACTCAGCTGCTCTGCCGCCTCAGTCATTCACAACATCCCCCCCCCCCC
>BJFM01000059.1:362506-376008 GCA_016586285.1 Arothron firmamentum
TTTGGTACACCGCAGCCGTATCCTCCGAGTTCGCTTCAAAGATTTTTTTTTTTTTTTTTTTTTTTGCCTCGGCAGAGAAACCTGAGGAGGAGTATAAAAACAAACAGCAGGTCATCAGATTGGCCACTGGAGCATAATGCAGCAGTGAAGCGTGCAACCATCTGTGTCGTTGTTATGCGCTGAAAATTCTACAAGCTATTTTTTAAAAAAAAAAACATGAAGCAGTGTCAGGGGGATGGTCATCACTAGTGGGTTTGCATGGTCCATGGCAAGATGTAGCTTTTTTTTTTGGATGGAAAAACAGCTGAGTAATTTCCTGGGAGACTCCAAACATCCCTAATTTTACTTTTACGCCCACTTCAGTGCCTTCCTTACCGCCTTTCCTTTTCCTTGGGTCAGATGCAACTTCTGATCCTGCTGTTCTGGTATCTCTGATTAACGTCTCATTCTGTGAAAAGTCAAGTTTTTGACCTTGTGTATGTTATTATTACATGAATGCAACAATGGGTCGATGTGTTGGCTTAGTTTGCATGTCTCTGCAATCCACCAATGACAGTTAGGTGTCAGGGAAGGTGCAACTTGAAAAGCTTGTAGACTGATTTTCAGCTAAAGCCAGTCTGGTTAAGATTTAAATAAAGCCCCCCCATACAAAAAAAGTGAAAGGTGTCAGGAACTCCAGACTATATTGAGGTTACAGAGGCGTTTGTCAGGAAAAGCTTAAAGAAATTATAGTGCTTTTCTAACAATGAGTGCATTGGAGGTGACTGAGCATCTTTTTTTTCCTTATAAATACACAGTTTGAAGACATTTTTTATAGGCGAGATAAGGACATGTTGTCGCTGTACAGAAAAACAACACCATCAGACTTCGCCTCTGTGCCCTCATGTAAATTTTAAAGACAAGGTCAGATGAAAAAGACACAGTCACTGCAAACTGTGACACTGCACCATTTGTGGTGAGGTAACACTACAGAAAAATTGATGTCAAAATAAAGACTAAGTTTGGGGCCTTGCTGTTTCATTACCTAAGCAATACAGTGCTAAGCCAAAGATTGCTGATGTGCTATTTTAAGGTTAAAAAGAGAACTGCTGAGGCAGTCCAACTCATATGCATAAAGCTTATTAGAACCCTGCATAGTGTCATTGGGATCTAAGGGTAAGGATTGTTCTGATTTTATCTCAGCCAGACAGTCTATAGGTCAGAAACCACACTGATATTGAGAACAGTAAAATGGCAGCTGTATGAACTTTCATCAGTGTTAAATATTTCCTCATGAGATCCTTGTGTAATAATCAGAACTTTAAAAAAGAAAAAAGGTACAAAAATAGATGCAGTTAAACTGCCACAGCTTCAAAGTTTGACAGAGACAGGCTGCAGCGATTACGAAGTTTCTCAGGACTACAGTTCAGAGTCCATATAAATTACACTTAAAAAAAGAATGGATGTACTTTTTTATTTTTTGGGGTTTATTTAAAAAAAAATGACTGTATTATAATTCATCAAAATAAATTCCCGAAATAAAGAAATGAAAATGATTCCTATACTATAAAGGGCAAAAGGCCAATCATTAGGTGTTGAGATCCTTCCAAGTTGGACAGTGGAGTGACAGTTGTTTCATTATATCAATCCTTATTTTATAATAATCCAAAAACATTAAACCTGGAATCTCAATCACATTATTCATCACCATGAGAGAAAAAACAAAAAAGTTTGTGAGATGAAATTGTTTTGTACTAATTGTTTTAAATTTTGTTTTAAATATATGGTTTATAACATAAACATAAAGTTTTTTTCTTGAGTTGTAGAATTGCAGATAATATTTTTACACAAATAAAAAAAGAAAATGAAGCCCACTGCATGAAGTCAAATTATTCATCTAGTCCCTATATCTAGAAATATGTGAAGAAATTAATATATCGTATCGTATCATGTTTTCTTATCTTAAATATATTTTTCCACATTTCTGTTATACTGCATTTACACAACCTGCCCAGCAACATCTCTTAAAGTCTCGCGTTGAAGGCGCAAATCTCCTGACTTGTTTTGTCGTCTCCAGCTTGATAGGGGTCGCTGTATTTCCAAATCAGTATTGTCTACAAAAAGAGCGAAGAAGACAGGTATCCTTTTCAGCACAATTTGTACTGCGTAGCGCCACTTGCATTTTGAATCTAACGCTCAAAAATATCTCAATATGGCTGAATTTTTGACTCTTGAGGAGGAGTTGAAACAAGAAGAATATACCGCATCTGTTAAATCTGAAACCGAAGAAACACCCGAGGAAACACCCAATGGTGTGAAACCGTAAGTAAAAATGGTGCAACGATATTGTTCTTTGAGCTATCTGCTAGCTTAGTTAGCTAAAATGGATTCCTGCACGCTGGGCCATTGTTAGCTTGTAATCAATAATTCTAGGTACTTAAAGCCCAAATTAGAACACGCAGCAGCGCAATATGCCTGGCACATATTCTGTGACAGTAGTGCGTTTTAATATTTTCACTTTCATTGTAGGTACCGTTCGGCACGCTGTTGGCTAACAATCATTGTGCCTATGGCGCGAACGCCAAAAGAGCAGATATTCATTATTTATTATTCATTATTATTGGTAAACCTGCCTTTACTCCCCTGACTAGAATTCAGTAACTCTTGACGGAGGAGGTTAAGTGACAGTGAGTGTTGTGCCGTATTATGCTGCACCCCTCAGTTAACCTTTACTAGGAAAGTGTCACTTGTATGAAACGCTGGTAACACTGGTCCCATCTCTTTACTGCGAAAAGCATTTGATGCTGGGATCAACAGAGAAAAAACACAAGGGGGTGCTTTTTACGGCAAGACAGATGTTCTACTTGCCATGAAATGAACCTCGTAAGCACATAGGGCTAATAATGCTACAATCACGAATTTATCTGTTAGAAATGAGTTTCCTTAATGGTTTTGAATGGACGTCCACTTCTGTGCCTTTTTGTAGGGATGACGATGAAACTAAACTCACCAAAGAAAAGCATGACGGTAAAGAAAAGTCAACTGGCAGCAGAAGAGGAGGCCGGTACCATCCATACAAGGACAAACATGGTGGAGAAAAGAAACCTGCTCATAGAAACAGAGTGTTCATCAGCAATATCCCTTATGATATGAAATGGCAGGCAATTAAAGATCTAATGCGTGAAAAAGGTAATGTCATGAGTGATTGGGGTGATGTATTCTATTATGTCTTTCTTCTCAGCTTGTTAGAAGTTCTTGATTCAGTGTATGTTGTTACTAATTGGAGTATCTTACTTCTATCAGTAGACATTAGTTTGTAGCACTTCTGGTTGCATCTAGTGCACATAGTAAGGAACCAAAATAGTGTGATATAATTTTAGGTCACTGGAGTTTATTATTTTGGATGGACATAAATATAGATTGTGCTGATATGTCTCTGAGTAAAGGAATATGATCTTAGCTACATTGTTACTTGTTTTACGGCATTGTCAGCTTCAAACTGTAACCTCAAGCTATTAGTAGAATCGATTTGCTGAATGATTTTGTCGCATCTGTTGCAAGGTGAATCTTAATTCTAAGAATCTCACATGTTAATGCTGTAAATTAACTGTTTTATGGGTCTCTTGACGTTAACGGACAGTTCAAAATGTTCACCTGCTATGAATGGAATCTGTTGACAAACTGATCATGTTGAAGTCTTTTGAATTTCCCAGGTTTAATGTAGCAGTGTTTCTGTCTGGCCTTGGTCTTTGGGTGCTCAGTCACTGCCCATGGTGTTGTCTGGTGGGATGTTGGTCTGGGCTGACTGTTGATCATTAATGGGACATTTCCATCTGTAGCGGCATTGCCAAGGCCAGCGGCGACTTGAAGACTTGGTGACTTAAATCCCTTTGTTCTTTGGTATTTTTCCTTTGTATGTCTCATGTAGTTGGTGAGGTTACATACGTGGAGCTCTTTAAGGATGCAGAAGGAAAGTCAAGGGTAAGTGATGTGGCCACTTGCTGCACGAGGTTTTAAAAGCCCTCAGCAGGCTCTCTATACTAAGTGCTTCTTTTAGGTTCTGATCTTTTGGGTCTTACCAAGTCACTGAACTGGAGGTTCTGTTTAGACCCCGATAGATGGATTAAGATTGATATTCATTTGAAAGGGAGATGTCCTGTTGATTTTTGGAAAAGTAGCCTAATGAATTTACCAAATAGCACTTTTGCTTTTGGTGTTGTCATCTCAATTGGTGTCAAAGTTTGTTCGTTTGGCCATTTTCCAAAGGAAAATGCGGGTTGTGTGATTTGTCTTTGATTGACCCCATGTCTCCAAATCCTACTTTACAATTGTGGTGTATGGCACAGCTCTCTCTTCAAAGGAACCAAATAAGCCTTCAAAGATTTATAATGTCTCATACATTGTTTTTACGCTAAATTTGATTAATGCAGAGGATTTTTTTTAATTGCAATGTTAGAATTTGTTAATCTCAAATATAATTCTACATGTATTTTTTTTAACTTTTTATTTACATCCAGTTCAAACCATTACAATATTTACATTCTGTTACAATGCACTAGCCTATATATTGTTCTTCAACCTTTGTTTGACACAAATATTGGTTAAATAGTTTCACCAAACTCTGAGAACATAATTATTTGTATATAATAATATATATATATAATATATAAATATTTGCTACTTTTAGTAGTTATTTCCAAAAGCTGCTGGTTCAAACCAGCGGACAAAATACTGCATACATACTCAGCATTTACTCTGTGATGAGTTAGAATAGTGTGTGTTGTGTTGTCTCGACTCTAACTGAATCTTGTTCACTGCTTCATCTGTGAATATGGTGCTATTTGGACTCCTGCGATGCTTCTCTGGTCAGGGCTGTGGGTAAGAAATGATGCTTCTTCAAACCAATAAGCTTTTATTGTTCTAATATTTTTGTAGTGTGAACTCGATCTTCATCCAACGCCTTTGTTTTTTGATTGAACAGTGTGGTGGAGTTCAAGGATGAGGACTTTGTGCAGAAGGCAATAGAAACTATGAATAAGCATGACCTGAGTGGAAGGCCTCTGAACATTAAGGAGGTGAGAACAAATATGTAAACACACTGCAGGAGAGTTGCAGATTTATTATTATTTGTTATGCATCCCTTTTTTTACTTTCTCTTTCTTCTATTGTCTTTGGGCAATTTCAAAGCTATTTGTTCTATTGTTATTTCAGGATCCTGATGGAGAACATGCTCGACGTGTGCTGCAGAGGATGGGAGGAGGGCAGCAAGGAGGTCGCGGCCAAGACATGGGTTATGGTGGAATGAGCATCCCTCCATCCATTGCCAACAACCCCAACATCCCTCCTGAAGTCATCCATGCGCTGCAGGCTGGGCGCCTGGGCAACACAGTATTTGTGGCCAATGTGAGGATGTAGAACCATTTCTATGCATGGAATCTCATGAATCTCATCGTAATTAGTGTTGGTTATTATTATTTTTTTAATAGTTGGATTTCAAGGTGGGCTGGAAGAAATTAAAAGAGGTGTTTGCCATGGCTGGAGCGGTCAAACGAGCAGACGTTAAGGAGGATAAAGATGGGAAGAGCCGTGGAATGGGAACGGTGACCTTTGAGCAACCACTGGAGGCTGTGCAAGCCATCTGTATCCTTCAGATTTAATTACTGAGGTGGACAAGACAGCTCAAAGCACACACTCTTTACAAATGTACCCTTCTTAACAACCCACCCAGCTATGTTGAATGGACAGATGCTTTTTGACCGGCAGATGCACGTTAAGATGGTAGGCCACGTTTATCTGTCCTTTAAATAGTGGAGGTGATGTGTACAGTAGATGTATGTTAACGTGTATTTCACTGTGTGGCTTTACAGGATGAGAAGTCTATTCCTCCTGATGATTTCCGTCAAGTAGAAAAGAGCCCCCAGTTGCCCAGTAAGTACCATTGTCAGTTGTTGAAGTAGAGGTTTACACTCTGGAGTACTGGCTGACAAAGAGTTGGGATAAAATGTGAACAGTGCTTTTTATAGATCTGTCGGTCCCTGTGACACGACTGGTTTATAGTGTGCAGAAGTCTCACCACAGTGACTTAGTGAAAATGTCAACTAGAAAGAAAATGGGTGAATAAGCTCTTTCCAGATGTTTCCAATTTTTAAAAAGTAGGAAAGTAACATATTAATATAGAATGCAGAGAGCTGTGGTTGTAAGCCAGGAAATGTTGATTCTTGATTCATGTTTGAAGCAGTTCTGGTCTGCATGCACAAAGTCTTCTGCTGTGTTATGTTTGCAGGAGGATTAGGTGGAATTGGGATGGGACTGGGGCCAGGAGGACAGCCTATAAATGCCAACCGTCTTAGCAGCGGAGGAGGTATGGGCTCTGGAGGTCAGTCAGGTGGAAACGGTCACTTTGTCATGAAAGCTCTGGGAAGCAATTCTGTTTTTAATGTGCATCAAACTGTCATGCACGACTGGACTGTGGCAAACATGGATGTAGATATTCAGATGCATTTTCAACTCTTCTAGCTTATTTTCTGACTTTTTTGAAGTTACCGCGGGCAGACTTCATCCAGTTAATGTGTAAACCATTCCACCACCATGTGTTTGCTAGCATTTGCTCTGTCCGTCATTTGACCCCACCGCTGTATCAAGATGTGTCAAAGAGATAAGACAAAAACTGCTTTCCAGCCATTAAACGTAAGATTCCTGACATTGTTTTTTTGCCGCAGGCATGGATGCTCCAGGTTATGGAGGGATGAACAGGCTTGGAGGAGGTATATGGCTTTTGCTGACTTCCATATGTCTTGTGGAGCGATGGTGCATTAATGGTCAGTACTGTCTTTGACAGGAATGAGTGGTGGGAGCTTTGGCAGCATGGATAACATGGGCAACATGGGAGGGTTTGGAGGAAGAGACATGGGAGGACGGATGTCAGGTGAGGTCAGAGGTGAGTTTCTGGTCTCGCTGCTGCTCAGGTTGGTCTGACGTGACCTTTCTTTTTGTCTTCAGACATGTACAGGTCTGGAATGGGTGGAATGGACCGCGACTTTGGTCACAACGACATGCCAATGAATCGAGGATTCGGAGATTCCTTTGGAATGGGTGAGTCTTTCTCTGAGATTAACCTGCTTTCTGTCATCACTGAATAACAGAAGTTACTCAGCTATTGCTCTCTACATGAAGTGGAAATGGAAATTGATGCTTGTTTATTACAACTTGTTTTCTCTGTCCTCAGGTGGGGGTTTCGGGGGAGGCATGGGTAGTAGTATGGGCCACATGGGCTCCGCATTAGGTACATGAAATATACTGTTTGTTTTAAGATCATGTAAATCATTTCTGCTCTTATGGGAGGTAGCGTGCTTATTTTGACCAACCAAATTTTAAACTAAGTGTGTGTGTTTTGCAGGTGGTGGGATGGGTAACATGTCAATGGACCGAATGGGCTCCAGCTTCGATCGTATGGGCATGTCTGGAATGGACATGAACCGCAGCTTTGGTGGTTATGGACACATGGGTGGGAGCATGTTGGACAGGGGCTCTGGTTCCAAAGCAGGGTGTCAGATCTTTGTGCGGAATGTAAGCCTTTGCTAAATAAAAGCATTTCTACATATAATTTTCATTGTTTGGTATGTCTCATTTGGTAAGAGTTTCAAGTATCAAATGTAATTTTGTGTGTGTGTGTGTGTGTGTGTGTTGCAGCTTTCCTACGATCTCACGTGGCAGAAGCTGAAAGAGAAGTTCAGTCACTGTGGTATGTCTTCTTGAAATATTACTGATTCTGTGCATTTAAGCATGTAGAAACAGCTCTGATCTCGCCATGTCTGCCACTGAACACTTGATAAATAAATGCTCATTCTTACTGACTGCAGGGCAGGTGATGTTTGCAGAGATCAAGATGGAGAATGGCAAGTCAAAGGGCTGCGGGACTGTGAGGTTTGACTCTCCGGAGAGCGCCGAGAAGGCCTGCAGGTTGATGAATGGATCCAAGATAAACGGCCGAGAGGTGGACGTCCGCATCGACCGGAACGCCTAAAGCTGCGGTAGAAGTCCTGTAAATGCACTTCCACATTCAGCCGCCTCGCCAATGAGCTTTTGTTTTGTTTTAAAAACACGGTTAAATCATATCTCCCCGTTTCCACTTTTTTTCCTTAGTTTACGTAGCTCTTTTACCATGTTTTGTAAACCCTTTTTGGAGTTGTCTGCCGGTTTATTTGAACAAATAAACTTTTTAATTTTTAAACCTGGTCATTGTAAAATCCCGTCCTTCCAAAGTCTAGATGCTGTTTATTGCGTCGTTTAAACAGCAGTTTATCAGCAGTCAACAGTACCGTGTGCTGGCCTTTTAAGAATAAACTGAAAATATCACCGGCTGCAAGTAGAATAAAGACGATGGGGTTCAAACAATGTCAGTCTCCATCAGGCAAAATTCCATCATTTGAGATTATTTTTTTAATTCATAAATGGACCAAAGTGCAGATTTATTTATCTTTCCTAAGTAGAAGAGCCACCTGATGATCCTTAAGAGCATAAACCTGTTTTATGACTTTCATATTAACTGAGAAAAGGAGGAAGGGAACACGCAACTGGATATGACGCATTTTATTACTCATGAGCTCAAGTTGTATTTGAGCCCCACTCGCTCCTGTAACATCTTTATGGCTCTTTAGGCACCACGTGATTCTTTATTGTGAAAGATGTCTGATAAAAGAAAGGTCTTTGGCTCATTTCTGTGAAATACTGTACATAGGTATCCTTTATAGTGCGAGATTTGACCAGTACCCACCGTCCCTGTTGCTGTGCAGCGTCTTTTCCTCCACCTAGTCTGCGGCTTTGGTGTCTCTTATTTCCAGAGGTCATACCTTCACTCACCACACAGTCTTATGGGATTGTTCCCAATAATCCCCAGTTCATACAGGATCGATAAAGTTGCAAAGATGATGTAGCATACCAGACATACTAATCCCAGCTTCCAGTCCAGCTTCCACCTGTTAACGTGAATGGCGACGAAGAGGAAGACGATTGAAAGGAGCAGCGTGCTGGAAATGAAGAGCAGTCCGGAGCTGTTGACATTTACGGGGTTGTTGGTGTCCACGAAGGCGGTCTTGATGAACCAGGGCAAGCCCAGGCACAGCATGTCAAAGACGTTGGAGCCCACTATGTTGGACATGGCCATGTCGGACTTTCCTGGCGGACAGGAAACAGCAGATTTGCCGGGTGTCGCACACAAAGTTCCACTGTTTCAAAGCTAACGACAGATGTTTACCTTCTCTGGCCACCATCACGCTGGCCACGGTGTCGGGGATACTGGTCCCAGCAGCCAGCAGTGTGAGCCCCATGACGGTGTCAGGGATGCTGAGGGTCTCTCCTGTACAGGCCCCAACAAAATGTCAGCATGTGATTCATTTCTATATTTAATTGGTTGTAGCGCTACTGCATCATCAGGTGTAACTTTTATTTCACTATATCCACGTTGCCGTGGATACGGTGTGCAGTGTGTACAGTCAGTACCTGCTTGCGCTTTCACAAGACTGAACTGCGTCCATGTGAGCCTATGTGATAACTTCAGAATAATAATCTTATTATACTCCAGTGGAAATGTCACGGTCACATGATGCAGCCGACCTTACTGTCTGTGATCACAGGTCCAGTTTTCAAGTTAACGTCTCAGCTGTTCAGAGTGGGGGGGCTGTTCTCAGCCGTGCCTGGGGTGCTTTCTGGCTCTACTCGCAGCGCTCACATGACTGTCCTGTAATCCCGCCGCGGCTGACTGGAGCTACAACAGCTTCGCTCTTGGGTTTCCAGAACAAAGGCATCCCAGGAATGACCCAGCAGACCAACATGTGATTCTACTCTACAACTGGGACATTTTTACAGCTTCTCACAAGTTTCAAACACTTGTGATCCACCAGGGAGACGATGGCGTGCTGAGGTTCACCTGCAACTCCACTCAAGAGCCGAAGGAATTCCAGAATGTATGGAAGCCTCTGAGGGCCATGATCGAGATTACATTCTAAAACAGAGAGGATGGTGCTGTGTAAGCCCACCTACAATCTTACCGACAACAGTGACCATCCACACCAGTATGTACGTGAAACCCGAGATCCACACGGCCGACATGAAGAAGGTTACCATGAACCATTTCTTCCAGAAGCTTCTCCTGCAGTCGGGGATGGTCAGAAAGAGCAGAGTGATGATGGGCAGAGACAGAACCCAGAGGATCCGTTTCAGGTCGCTCTCCGGCACCGCAAACACGCTTTTCTGATCTGCTGGTGACGAGAGAGAGAGAGAGCGCCCACGGATGAACAGGTGCTCAGACAGAGAGAAAAGCGGCGCTACAGAGGTTCCTTTTCTACCTTCAGGAATCTCATTGAGGCCGTGCAGGCTGAGGGACAGGTGAGAGAAGCCGGACTCGTCCTGGAAGATCCCGCTGTCGGTTCTGGAGCGGCTGTGGACCCACGGGCTGGTGTTGTCGCTCCAGCCCATCAGAGGCTGCCTCTCCTTCTCGGAGGCTGTAGCCAAGCAGGTGCAGCAGGGGCTCAACCTCCTCAGCACAAACTCACTGATGCGCAGGTCGAAGCACAGGACCACAATGTAGACCACGTAGACCAGGAGGAGACAGGCAGCCTCGTACCTGGGAGTAAAAAGTACAACCCAGGAGAAATGGTCCAACATGGTAGCTGGCTGTAATATCTAACCAAAACTGCTTTTAAAAAATTTATCACAGAACACCGATTTTACTTTCAACCATGATGATGAAACCGGCTGCTGCAGTTATTGCGTTTATGTCATGCTGTTGTAGAGTTTTAGGGGTATTTATTGCTCTTCACTTCCAGTGTAACACACATCAGTGCCCTTTGCTTCATAAACGGCTTCATAAGAACCCACCAGTACACGTTGTTGTCGTAAATGATGGCAATAACAGCGGCAACACTGACACTATATGCCAGGCAGTCCCTGAACAGAGGCCAACAGGTGAGGCGTCCTGCCTAAAAATGGACACAGAAACACAGAAGTTCACGAAATTTCTCTGTATTTCTTTTCTGATGCAGCTGGGGTGTCAAAAAGGCGCCAGAAGGTACCACAGTGGCCAACAGTCCGCACGCAGCGCAGATTCCCAACAGGTTGTAGACCGCCGAGCCCACTATGGTGCTGATGCCGATGTCTCCCTTTGTCACAAACACACCTGACGGGAGCGAAAAGCACATCAGACACAACCCGGATGGGAACACAGGAAAGTCTTCGCCTCACTAAAACTATTGTTCCAGTTTGCAGGTTACCCAGGAAGGCTGTGACAAGCTCAGGTGCAGAACTCCCCGCTGCCATAAACGTGGCTCCTGCCACATCCTGAGACAGGCCCAGACCTGGCAGAGGACACAGGATCATGGAAGAGAGGCCAAAATTACACAAATAAAACCATCTTACCATGAAATCGACAAAAACGTGACCATATAAAGGCCACTTTACTGCAGGCTTGCTTTATTTAACAACACTGAATGTCTGGATTTATGTTCTGCTGTGTTACCCATCCACCAAATGGAATTTTACTTTGTTACCACAGCATTTAAACATAAAAAACCTTAAAAAAAAAAAAACGGATCTGCAAACCAGATCCGGATAGTTCAGGGTAGCTGAGCTGCAGGTCGGTCGGTTTTAATGCTGATTTCATTATAGATTCCACACATCCTCATTCCCATTCCTTTTAGAGTTAGAGAAACAGATCCCAGCCCTCTTCTGGATCAGGACAATTTATCTTTTGTCCGCATAAAAAAACAAACAGATTTTAAAATCTGAAACACTTCTTTTCTATTTTTTTTATATGCTGTTCCAAATAAAAACATAGACGGGATTTCGAATCAGTGGGCCACACCCTGGAAACCAGGGTGCGCGCGCACACACACACACACACGCATACAGGTGGACATACTGTAACTTTCCGTTTTGGAGGTAACAGCGCCACCCGTAAGGGCGTCAGTGTGACAGCCGCGCACGACACTTACGTTCACTGATCACCTCCAAAGAGGGCAGAAAGTAATCGTCGCAGACGATGGAGACGGCCAGCAGCATGTAGAAGATGATCATGAAGTAAATGACCAGGCCTCCATCTTTCCTCTCCTGCACCGTGAAGAAGCCGTCGGGGAACTCTGAGGACTGAGGAGAGACGCAGTCCGTCTCATTCTCTGCAACACACACACACACACACACACACACACACACACACACACACACACACACACACACACACACACACACACACACACACACACACACACACTGATGAATGAGTCTTACCCAGAGCTCTGCGCAGCCTGTCACGGTGCTTGTGCTGCGCTGCTTTGGCTGTAAATGACACCAGCTGGACGGTGCAATACAGAAAGATCACAAAGCCCAGGAAATAAGGGATGAAATCTTTCCTCTTCTTCCTCTGCGGAGCTGCAGCCTTGTTCATGATCACCGTGAGAACTAAGAGTCAGGATTCCTAAGTTTGATCAGGCCGAGCAGACCCACAGCTCCAACTGCAGGCTGCAGAGAGGGAGATTATCTGGGCGCAAATCATCTTTTAATGCCTGGCCCCAAGAATGGAAGATCACGAGTTCCCAGTCATTCCAGCCGACTCGAGCACGCTGCAGCCCGGAGGATAAACACAATTGTTCTTAAAAAAAAAAAAAAAAAAAATTAAGTAAATAAATAAATAAATCTACTTTATCAGCCAGACTATGTCTATATACAAATAATTATACATATAGCTACAGATACATTTACAAAGTGTTGCTATTTATCTATTAACTCAGTGAAAACAGGAGAATAGGTGAAGTTAAATCGACACCCTGCTGGTATTTTAATTTTGATCCGGAAAAGCGTAGCGAAAGAGAAAATTAAGAGTGCTTTCATTCTTTGATTTGGGATTTTAATGGTCTGTATTAGACGATTCTTGCAGGAGAACCTTTCAAAGTTCCATATATGTGTACACGAATTCCAAATAAAACCAACAAATACATGAGTATGAAGCTGTATATCTGATTTGTTTGTTTTGTTTTGTTTTGTTTTTAAATAAAATACTTTAAAAAAGTATCTAAAATTTGAATACAATATCCAAAATTTTGACTCTCAAAAATTTGTCAAAAGTCAACAGCTTGTTGTTAATGGAGCTTTGAAACTTTGAAGGCCACCAATCAAAATGTCTAATTTATAACCTAAAGCTAGAGAGAATTTGACAATATCACGCGTAAAATCTTGCAATATTCCAAGATTCTTCTTGATTCTTGAGCAGCTAGTTCTTACATTTTTAAACCATCAATTCAAGTTTATATCTAATGTAAACATAATCATAAAGACTTAATTAATGCAAAATGAAAAGACAAACAGCTTTCACCTGTCTGTCTTCATCCATCTATCCCTATTAATTAAATAGGCCTCGTTAATTTTTATACAGTTAATAATAAACCCATTCCCAAATCACACATTTTATTCGACATTAAAAGAGAAACACACACACACACACACACACACACACACACACACACACACACACACAC
>BJFM01000059.1:376081-389934 GCA_016586285.1 Arothron firmamentum
CACACACACACACACACACACACACACACACACACACACACACACACACACTGCGCCGGGGTGCGGGGAGTGCGGGGGTGTCATGTTTGGACATGTTCTTCGGTTGTAACCTCTGAACCTGGAAACACTTCCAGGACGCCGTGGATGGAGCACCGCATCCCACCGGGCGTGAAGCGTCGGAACAGGTATAGCATTCATTTATTATTGCTACTTTAAATCATATAAGGTCAATCATGGACGGACATTTTAAACCCAACCACGTTGCGCAGCCGGTTAATGAACTTTAGTTGAACTAGCAACAGGTTTGTGTGGAGAAGCGGTTCAGTTCACACTCTAAACTGTGAGAAAATGGCGCCTCTTGGTGGTTTAATCTTGGTTTTTATTTCTCTTGGATTATCATGGTTTGATGCTATTAAGAGCTGTTTGGTTTGCTCAATCATCACCTCTATCATCCCACCAAACATGTAATACAAACTAATATCATGTTTTAACACCATGTTGATTTACGTCAATACCCGAGTTTGTGTATGTAAACATAATGCACTCAAATACGTCATGATGTCATTTTGTTGTTCTATTATAACTTTAACACGCACCTGAGTCATTTTTAAATTGAGCTTGAAATATTTTGTGTGTGTGTGTGTGTGTGTGTGTGTGTGTGTGTGTGTGTGTGTGTGTGTGTGTGTGTTTTGAAGATTATTTCATATGATCTTATTTTTGTGTTTGTTTCTCTGTTATGTTCATATTTATTTGGAGGCCGTCTCCTTTGGAACCACTAGATGGCAGTGTTGGACATGAATTGCAAGAACGTTTTGTATGCGTGGATGCAACGTTCGCCCAAATGTGGCGTGAGAGGAACTCTGGAGTTAATATATTAACATTTGCGTGGTTTTACCTTCTATTGTGCAATTATTTGAGTTTCACTCATTCGCCTGCCACAGCACAGCCATTGTTCTGGTTATCAACATCTGTGAGCTTCTGGAATTGGGGGCAAAAAAGGAATTATTTACCGAGCGTGTGTCCGTGGGTTTTTGAAAAGAGAAAGAGAGCTTGACAATAAGGTCTTCATGCTGGTTGTCATTGGAAGCCTATCTATCTCTGCTGTGGGTACTTTTACTTGTAAGAGGACACAGGCTAAAGTAGACTGAGCCTTGTGCCGTCTCAGTTGTCAAACTGGCAGTAATACTTGTCTGTTTGGGTTTCCTAATATGATGTCAGTGGGACAAATAGAGGAAGGAATCAAGCTGAACTAGAAATACCGGTTTTCTTTGCTCACCACTACACAAGGGAATAGCCAGAAGCTTTTTTTTTTTTTTTTTTTTGGTTTCATAAGATCCTTCTGTGCTCTTGAACTGTGAACATACAATTTGCTTTATCACGTCTCTATACTGTTCCTCGGGTCAGGAGGGGGAAATAAAAAAGTACAGCTCTGTGATTCAACTTGTTGAATGCCAGCACCCTGCCCTCTGCGAGGAGTGTTCAAGGTTCAGGAAGATAAGGAGAGGTGAGTGGCTCACGGCAGAGCTCGTGTTTTGTTACCACAGGCTCATATCAGCTTACAGCAGGTTGGGTGGAACCGCAGCTGTATCCAGATCGCCGCTCTCCACACAAACCAGGAAATAAGGCAAAGACAGGACGTTTGAAGAGGCTAACAAAGCTAATCGAGGGCTTCCTGTTGTTTTAAGACGAACATTACCATGGGCAAGGAAGGACGGAGCGGTTTGCTGCTGTGGCTGTGTTTGTCAGGACTTGTTCACTCTTCAGCTGCCTTCGTGTTTTGGACAGCCTCTGTGGAAATAAGAGTTGACGACAACCCCATACGGAAACCCTGTGAATGTGGAGTGTTTGGTCGCAATTCTGACCTGAAAGGGACGTCTGGCAGCGTTGTGCTGCCCATGGGAGACCTGGAAGGCTGCGACACGGGTCCAATCTACAGCTACAATAACTCCACGTCCTGGATAGCTCTGGTGAAAAGAGGCAACTGCACCTTCAGTGAGAAGATCAATGCAGCCAAGTACCACGGGGCAGCCGGCGTGGTGGTGTACAACGCCGATGGCAGTGGCAGCAGCACCAGCCACATGTTCCACCCAGAGGCAATGGGCATTGTGGCTATCATGATTGGCAACAGTCAGGGTATGGAAGTTGTTAATTTGCTGAGGAACGGGACTAAGGTGAAGATGGTGATTGAGCCAGGGAAACCGCACGGCCCCTGGATGGACACGTACTGGCTCTACCTCCTGTCCATCGCCTTCTTCATCGTGACGGCGGCGTCTGTCACCTACTTCATATTTCTGTCAGCTAGTCGCCTCTACAGGCTGAGAAGGCATCAACGCAACGAGCGAAGGCTGAAGTCCAAGGCCAAAAAGGCCATCAGATGTTTACAGGTGCGCATTCTCGCGAGAGATGACGAAGAGGCGAACTCTGAGTCTCACATGTGCGCCGTGTGCATCGAATCCTACAGGATGGGAGATGTTGTGACAGTGCTGACATGTGACCACATCTTCCACAAAACCTGCATCGAGCCCTGGCTGCTGGAGAAGAGAACCTGCCCCATGTGCAAGTCCGACATCCTGAGGGCTCTGGGGGTGGAGGACGAGTCCAAAGAGACCATTTCTGCCCAGGCGCCACCAGAGGCCGCTATCATCACAGTGGCGGGGGGAGAAGCCATGTATGAAGTCCCGCTCACTGACCCAGGGAATCCCGACCCAGAGAGACTGCAACATCGCTATGACAACAGGGCCTTTGAGGGAGACTCGGGCGCCGTGAGGGGTTGAGCAGCAGCAACGGAAACAAAACAGCAACAAACAAGGAAGCATTCAAACTCCCTGCTTGGAATCAGTCATTTCTGGGATATACTGAAGCACAGAAACGGTTTAAAAACTCTGATTCTTCTTTTTATTGTGCAGGCAAACAGTGTTGATGTTGCAATTCAGAAATGGTATAATATATTTTTAGAATAAAATCAGTGGATGAAATTCCCCTGTCTGTTTAGGGGCCTGTAATTCCTGGATCGGCTAATGAAGTTACCTTATTTAATGGTGAGGACAATTTCTGATGAGTGAGATTTGCATAGCAAATGAATCAAGCCCGGAAACGGGAAGTGCAAGAGCGTCTCTGTTTATCTCTTTAAAATCGGGGCCAAATTTCCTTTCACAAACAATCTTTCTGGTCAAAGTACAGCTGCCCCTGTCTTCTATCACTGACAGCATTTTAATCAGCCTAATTTAAGCAGATAGGGTTGGATTTCTTTCTCTTTGGTTTTGATGGCAGGTTTGTTTGTTTCCTTTTTTTCAGGGGGTTCTGGCTGTACAAAAGACACCCTTATGAACACACTCTCAAGCTGAAGTGCAGCTGATTTTAATCATAGAAACGATGACTCTGACGTCAAAGATAATATACACCCAAAGTTTCTCACTTTAATAGGATTAAGTCATGTTTTTTTGCACTTGTACAAAAAAATATCTTTCTTTATTTTGTCTCTCTATGTAATTTGAATGTATGTAGAATCTTTGGTTTGTCCTGTAAAAAAAAAAAAAAAGTGTCCCTGAACAGGTCTTCCAGATTTTCTGCCTATGAACTGTCTCATGGTTAAATCTTTGTTTAGTGTAATCAAAGTTAAAGCGTCCCCCTCTGTAACAATGATCATGGTACTTTGAGGTTTTTGTCTACCTTCAATCATTCACAGATTCAAAGAGTCTTTGACTGTCTTGGATTTTATTTTCTTTGCTAAATCACATTAATGCTTGCTAGGATGCAATAAAGCCCTCATGATGAGGCCCCTCGTGTGTGTGTGTGTGTGTGTGAGTGTGTGTGTGTGTGTGTGTGTGTGTGTGTGTGTTGCCTATAGAGTTACAGGAACAAAGCTGTGGGCGGGAGGTCGGGGGTTAGGAGGCAGGCAGTCAGGAATCATCTGGATAACCATCCTATCAGGATGTGATGTGTAATATACAACCCACTTGAGGACAGTTACAGAACATATGACAGCAGAATAAAACATTTTGACCCAGGGCGTCAAACAGTAAAGTCTGTAATAAAATTACATAACCTCTTCAATTCTCAGAAGACCATTGAACAGTTTATCCAGCAGTCATGACAGTCAGGGATCTTTTTTTTTTTTCAATCTGACACGGTAGTTACGCAGTTTCTCTTGTTACTTATTTATGTTTATGGTGGAAAGACCAAGATTAAATCTTTAATAAAGATATTATTTAATATAGATTAAATCCATAAAGGTTTAGTTTTGTTTTCCAGCCGAGCTGTTTCAGGTGTCATGTTGAGGCAAATTTGGGCAATTTTAGTGAGCTTATTACAGCGTGAAATTTGCCCCGAGCCATTTAAATCGTCATGTTTCCCCTTCAGCGTCAGGGCGGCAAGTGCTGGACTCCAGGCCAGCTTTATAGCGGTACTGCAGCAAGACAAAGATCCAATGGAGAGCTAAGTGGCGGGCCAGATGGAGAACAACTGGCAGGCGCGGGGTGAAAGGCACGCTCCGCACAGCAGTGGTGCTCCTCTGATTTATAGCACTTGTTAAGAAGAAAATTGAGTCAGAAGGTTTTCATTTCATGGCAAACTAGGCTGGCCGGGTTCTTATACTGCGCTTGACCTTCGGATCGCAGACAAAAATCTGAGGGCAGGATTAACTTCTGCAGTGGAATCAGGGTTTGTCCGTTTTTGCACAGTCTCATCACTGTGAACATCTCCCTAAGGCACAATCCTGCAGGCTTATACTGTATTTAAAAGGGGTCTGTTTGCTGGTGTTTGGATCTCCTCCACAGCACCACCTGCTGGAGAGAGTCCCTGTTTACAGCAAAGCCAAACCTGCCCATCTAAACTGCTGCAGTAATAAAATGCAGTATAATGTAATTTAGTTCTGTCTTTTTAGAAGGTTATTGTTTTAGCATTGATGTTGCAGTGGGTCCTGCTCTGTAGGACAAATGACAAGTAAGTGAGGGAAATTAAATAAAAACCCAGTGTTTTTTTTCTTCCCTGCTGCCTGATACAAAAGGAAAACCTGGGATTTTCCACCATTGCTGAATACAGAAAGCATGACGTAACACAGCTCTGCTTCTTCTGACTCAAGATAAAGTAACAGTGGTGAGTCACAGAAGATGGATTGACAAATATGATTACCTGGTGGATGAAGAGCAATTTTGATTAAGAACTTGACCTGTAAGCACAAGCTTATATATAGTGTGATTTACTGTAAAAAACCAAAACAAAACAAAAACATGTAGATCATATCTAATCATTTCTCTTTGCCCAGAAAGAAATAACAGCCAGTATGGGTATTGTTGTCCCAGACTGAGTAATTATCTTCTTAGGGTAAGAATTGTGATTAGAAAAGTGCAATAACAAACAGCAGATTTAATTTGGAGAGTACAGAGTAAAGAATTCTCTCCTCCTCCTCTGCTCTCACTGTCTGACTTTGCAACAGTCCATTAGTCAGCAGAGCAGCCAAACCCTGCTCAATCCCTCACATGTGCCACTGATGACATGGAATCATGAGTGAGTGAGTCATGAACCCAGCGGCGTCCTCTCATCAGGAAGTCTTCCCGTGTATTTACGCTACTGACGCTTCCGCGGTGGCGTTTCCCTGGTTCCAGGCCCCAGGTCTGAGCTCCTGCCTGCCCTCCTCCTTCCTCCCGCCATCACCCAGGTTACAGCTCGTCGGGCGCTCTGGGTAAAACCGCCGTCGTCCCGTTGTCAGTTTCCGTCCAGTCCAGGCCTTTGACGAAAAGAGGAAACGCTCAAGGCAGAACCGCATCCCGGCGGGATGGGAAGGAAGTGATGTCATGTGGTTATCTCTGCCACACAGTTCAAGAGTCAAATAAAGCAACTGATGTGTTCCCATTTTGAGTTTCTGTACATTTCCAGATCCATTTTTGGCACTGGTCTAAGTATTCAGATAAAAGCAGTTGATGATCTTTATTGAATTTTTTTTAAAAGCTAACTGAGACAACCTGGAATATTAGAGACAATTTTCAATTGTTAATTTCTAAACGTCGGCTCATTAATCAGGTGTAATTAGTCGGGGTTTAAACAGTTCATTAGTCAGTGACTTTCATAATAAATTGTGAGAGTCACTTTTTTATCTGCACTTCTCGTTTCATTGTTGAGTTTGTGAAGGTAAATTGAGCCTTTTGGGCTTCTGAGCAGTGTGAACATTCTGCTTTTTGACAGGGGAGACAGTTGAAACCGTCACACCAACACAACAAACGGCTGAGAAACAGATGCACAAATGGCCTCAGACGGATTCATTCAGAGGGTAATGACAGCTGCTGTGTTGGGGCAGGACACATTTGGTATTCTGCTCCTGTAGATTCCAAACATTCCTAACATTTGTGTGTGTAATTAAGTCAGAGCTACCCCAAACTATCATCTATTACACACACACACACCTGGGTGAGGCAGAAGGCTGGAGAGAGATAAAGTCATGCTCCGTGCTTCCAGAGGAAAGCGTCGGAGACACACGTTTGCATTTAAAATCGGCTTCTGTCTTCGGGCTATCTGGCTCGGGCCGGTCCCACACTTATCAAACCACTTTAGCTGGAATAACTCCCAGCCTTTGCGGGTTTTCCTCCCGATTAAATCCCTTGTCAGTGGATTATGCCATCACAGGGAGATATTCTGTGGTCCCATTTGGAATGATGATGACCTGCAGCAAGGTTTCAGCTGAAGTTTTCAAACTGCCACTCTGCCCAGCGTGACTATCCAATCAATGCTCTTCATCAGCTCCTGCCATTTTCTGTCATTCTGCTCACGCCTGTCTGACTGCAGGCTCACTTTTCAGAAATGTCAATACGCTCTAAATGCGCCGTCTGTGTATGCAAAAGTGTGTCTCTCTCTCCCAGCAGTCCATCCATCCCGTCTGATTAACTCCTCACGAGCCCTCTTGCCTGTGGCAATTATTTAATGACCCATTTTCTTAATTGCAGGACATAGAGAAGCCAAGAAGGCGTTCTGGAGAGAGGTGTTTGTGCAGGGAAGAGCACAGGTAAGAACGAGTTGTTAAAATCTCCAAAATTAATTCAGCAGCAGCAGTCAGTGCAGGTTGCAGGCAGTTGTGTCCACACTTGTCTTTTTCTGGGAGTGGGGAATGTTCTCTGCTCTGCCAGGCGTGTGCGGTTGTGTTTGTGTAGGTTTCCGTGTCTCTGCAGTGATACAACGGCCTCTCCGTAGCTCTTCCTGATCCCATTCTGTGCCATGATTGCGCTGTCCTGACTGCAGCACACATTGTCCAACAGTCCCCCGTTCACTCCGGCCATCTGTCACACGCCTGCTTGGGCTTCCCTACACGGTTTGTCCACAAGCTGTGGCTGCCATTTGGTCTGCTAACAAACGTCACTCCAAGGTTTGTCCTAATTTTTGTACAGTAAAGGTCAGAGCTGGGACACGGCTAAAGCCTGGCAGCAAATTCACAGAACTGCAGCCTGAAAACAAAGTTGGAAAGCGTCACTGAAAGAGTCTGAAATGAGCAGTTGGCTCAGTGAATATTTAGACGAGATTTAGAAAGATTTTGTCTTGGCACCTCAGCATTCTTGCGTGTAAGATTCGCACAAATTATTACACCTATTTTGCTCACAAAAACATGCACAGTGGGCTGACTGGAGTGTGTTGTGTGTGTCTGCGTTTGTGTGTCCTGTGATGGATTTGTGATCTGTCCAGGGTCTTCTTCCTCTCTCACGGTCAGCTTTCCCTTCCTCTCCAGCTTTCCTTTGAAACTCTGATTAGGAATAAGTGTTTTTGTGTTTTGAGCAGAAAATGGATGGGTGGAATTTAAGCTATTGGATTAACATGTGTCTCCGGTGTTGACATGACTGGGAAGTTTGTCTGATCGGCCTCCGTCCTGGTCAACTCCTTTGCAATTGCAGTATTGCCTTGTCAGCCGCTAGATGTCAGTGTTTCTGCTGAGAATGAAGCCCAGAAACTTAAACAAATTTAATCTAAGCATCTTCTTCTCTTTGATAATACCTTTTTTTGACCAGCTTTTATGGAGTTTCTGCTTGCTAGCTTATGAAAAATAGATGTTAAACCAGATGTTTAAAGTACCTGATACACAGTTGTACCTCATGTAAGCCATTAAACAGCGTGGCCTGCATTTTGACATATAGCATGTTTCTCTGCCAGGCGGCCATGACGGCCTGGGCTTGGCTGAAACCATACCATACAACAGATGCTTTCACACTGTGAAGTAATAAATATGTAGATGGGAAAAAGAGAGAATGAAGGGAGCAGGTGATATGGGTATGGTTGGGAGCGGAGGATGACTGGCGCGCTGCTTCAGACTGGTGGGCAATTTAGATGTTAGGGACAACGATTTATTAATCATAGATTTTCCTGGGGAAGATTATTGTGTTGAAGGGGGCTCCTCGGGGTAACATACAGGCCAATCTCATTTCAAGCCGTCTAATAACGTTCGATGCTCCGGTAACGTGTTCTTCCGAGGCCAACGCGCGATGGGATCAGATTTCATTTTAAGCAGGAGGAAATAATGATAATATTTGAAGTCACAGATGCCATGAAAAACAAATCTCAGCGTAGTCCGTGGCGCTCTGATTTCACAGTGATTACGCCAGGGGTAACTGCGAGGATGCAGAAAATCATGTTTTATCGGAGAGCGGCGAGATGACTGCCAACAGAGCGAGCGTGCCAGATGACAGAGGGTGCGCGACGGGGTCGAGGAATGGCCCGCTGTAAAAAAATGAAAGATGGAATAAAGTGTGAATGAACATGCAGGCTGCATGTAGGAAGTGAGCAGAGCAATCAGCCAGTGGGCCATTTCTGGCTTGGTTGTGGGTTTTCAAAAAAAGAGCAAAACTCTGTTGACCTGTTTTTAAAAATGGCTGACTTGGATCAAAAGTACTTACAACCGAGTACAAGAGAGTTTAAATTTGATCGCATCTGACCATAGAGAAGCTCAATTCCTGTTTTTCTACCCTTTGAGCAGAGACTGTATTCAGCGATGGACGCTGTTGGGCTACAGTCAGAGCTCACATGACTGTTTCCAGTGTGACAGCTTTTCTGGTTGTGGTTTTTGCTTTGCCTGTAGAAACTGAAATAGAGCAACATCTAATCTCATGATGGAAAAGTTGAGCATTGGACCTTGGTTTATAACACTATAAAGTCCTGGGCTTGGCCAGCACACATTTCAGCTACGGCTGTTTGTGCTAAAATGCTAACAAGCTGACCTTGTTTCTTATGAAGACGAGTGAAGTTTGAGCTCTGAATTGGTTGCCTCTGGTTTGTTGAGATCGTGACGATCAGCACAGCATCTGCGTTTGATCTTTATGCCACGACTCTCCTGAGGGTTTTTATGCATTTAAAAGGTATCTGGTTGGAAACCACGACATTTAGAGAGATGTTTTGGTTCTGTTTATGGGTGCATGCTCCTGTCATCATCACATTGGGTCCCGCCGAGCTTAGCATTTACAGCAGTCATAGGAAAATGAGAAATTTGGCCATTAAGTTTCCATTACATCAAACTTTGTCGCAGTGACAGAAGAGTGAATTGTCCTCCAGCCTCATGGAAATGTTCAGGTGGTGTTTGTCAGGCCTCACTGGCACATGCACACAGCGTGTCTTCCTTTCTAAGACCAGACAAAAGGTCAACAAATGGTCTTTGTCCTGACGTGCGGGCATGAGTTACATCCCAGTGGTTGTCCAGGCAGTGGGAGAGCTGGTTGAAACGGAGGCTGTGCAGAGGCCTGAGCAGAGTCACCAGATCAGGAAGCGCCTTCCTCCTGAGGGTGTCAAACTGTCAACTTTCACCTTGAGCCGCTCCTCATTTGAACCCCTTCCTGCATCCTAAAGATCTGCTGCTTTCTTTGTGGTTTCCTCCATTTTTTTGAACGGATATTTCCAGTCCACACCACCTCCACATGAACTTTCCTGAAGTTTTAGGCTGCCGAGACAATCAGATTGTCAAAACCGGAGACACCTGCGGGCAGCTTCTTCATCTCTTTTTCCACGTTCTGGCAGAAACTGTCTGCACTCATAAGGACGTGGCCAGGCTCAGAAGTACTTAAGTGGCATGTCCTGGAGCTCTGTTTTAAAGTGATTTACCACAGAGACCAGGGCTGTGAGGAGGCACCAGCTATTATCTGCTACAGTAGCTTCCACCCAGAGAATGACGAGCTCCTCAGCCTTCTCAGAAACTCACTCATGGCAGATTCATGGAAAAGCTCTGTCTCAGATTTATTTCTTTTCTTTCGACACCACGGAATTCCTGGACAGCAGAAATGCTCGACATCGAGTGAAGGTTATTATCTTAATGCTGTAGATGGAGGTCAGCATGAGGTTCGATGAGTGAGGGGGTCGGAGGCACAGTCCCTGTCCTAATGTCTCTGAATATTCTTCTCCTTTACTGCATCTTTGTGCTGTTTTCAGCCTTTCTAAGCATCTTTTGTCTTTTTGTGATTGTTGGAAGTTCAGTTCAGTTCAGTTCTGCAAACCGTTGGTGGTTTTACACGCTGTTGCTGGGCATTTTTCCTCATATTTTGTTGCCTAATAAAGTCAACACAGGAACAGTAAAACCACGGTGACCACTGTCTCTCTCCGATTTCTGGATTTTGATCAGATTTGACCGATGGTGTAGTTGCCTAGTTTTGTCTTTGCATGGTAATATAGTGACACGACGTTAACACAGACGATAAAAAAGCCGCATCCACACTTTTCTATCTCTGCCTCTTGGTTCTCCTCGAAAAAGACAAGTAGTTTACAGCTCACAGAGCAGAATGGTCCCAGAGTTCAGCCACGGAAAGATCAACTAAATCAACTTTGACGAGAACAACCGTGCTCACAGCAGGGTGGTCATCCAGGAACTTCTCCGAATACAAAATCAGTTAGAAAGAAGTGCAGCGGAGAAGAGGGGCTGGACATGCTTCCTAACCTCACTCCCTCTCTCTCTCTCTCTCTCTCTCTCTCTCTCTCTCTCTCTCTCTCTCTCTCTCTCTTACTCACACGCACGCACGCACGCACGCACACCACTACTGACTCTTATCTGCAGCCTGAGGCAGTCAATCAGTCAGCGAGGTGCCCTGCACTGAAAGCAGCCGCAGTTCTTCATGGTTTATGATTATTGCTTTAGATCTCAGCAGGTGAAGAACAACATTGTTGGAGCATTTGTGTGGGGAACCTAGCTTCTGCCCCATGCTCACACCTATTTGCATGCATTTCTTGCTTCCTGAGTTCACGCCTCTTTATCTCAGTGTGTCGAAATCCCCTTGGAGAGTATGGGCTGGCTCATTATGCATATTTTGGGGAAGAAAACCTTTTTCCTGAAGGATTTAGATACAGCAAACGGCTTTAATGTGTGTGTGTGTGTGTGTATGTGTGAGAACTACTCACATGAGCACTTGGTTGCTGGCCATGTGAAGTGAAGTGTAACAGTCATAACTGCAGGCTATGGTGGGATATTTTCCTTGTGAATAACTGGCTCAACGCATCATTATCTTACCCGGACAGTCAGATCGCCCATTTGAGCCTGGTTGTGTCTGGTTGGGCGTGTGTGCTTGTGTGTGTGTGTGTGTGTGTGTGTGTGTGTGTGTGTGTGTGTGTGTGTGTGAGAGAGAGCAGAACAAAATAGGCCTGTCAGATATGACTGATCAGACTAATCAGGTGGAAAAGAGCAGACAGTAAGATTAAGACACACAGGAGAGAGAAAGCTGAAATAAAGCCAGGTCAGCACACAATTTCATGCTAAGTGTGTGTGTGTGTGTGTGTGTGTGTGTGTGTGTGTGTGTGTGTGTGTGTGTGTGTGTGTGTGAGAAAGAGAGAGAGAGAATGAGAGAGATGGAAAGAAAAAGCAAAAGAGTGTCTTGTGATGTCTACTGATGGTTTTTCCTTGGGTATAATTAGTCTGTGTAGGGTGGATGTCTCTTCAAAGATGAGCAGTTTTGACAGCAGCCTTTATCAGCATTAACTCTGAAGCAGAATGAGCTCTGGGATAAAGCTGCCACATTGTTTACCTGCTATACAATCAAACCACTAAACATAAATGAGACCTTACAAGCATAAATGGATGGAAGATCGGTGGAGAGCACAACCAGCCTGTGCTTATCCTTCCCATCATCATCCAATACCAGCCATTCATACTCATGCTGTTGGCAGACTGCAGCTGCTGGTGTTGTCTGGAAAGACTGGAGTCCAGTCCACATGTGGACCAGCTGGTGAACAGAGATTCTGCTCATTTTTCCTCTCAAAAATCTCCACCGGCATCATTTGCCAAGAAAAATCTCCCTCTGCTTAGAATGAGCAAAAATGGCGTTTGAACCAAAGCCAAGCCAGCAGATGGCGTTAGAACTCCAACTGAAACCTGATCAACCAATTAGAAGCCTGGTGAAAGCTGCTGCGCTCCACTAGGCTAACAGCGACAGCAGGTGGAGGTAACATTCATTCTGCCCCTCTTCCTGTTGGACAAGCGACTGTCTGTTACTGTGTAAACACGAGTCCTGAGGTTGGAACCAGTATCATTTTAGATCGCTCCTGATCTCTCCGCCTGCTTGTTTTTTTTTAGTTTTTTTTCTCTGCAAGACTTTTCCAAAGTGTGCTTTAGTGAACAATATCATCATTTCCATGTGTATCATGAACAAACCTTATAGAAAAAAAAAATCTTTTATTTAAACTCTGGCACGTAGGTGGACTGGAGCTGAAGACCAAAGCCTGGCCTGCAGTAGGCCTCTGATCACACCCCAGGGATGATCATCAGTTTTAAGGTCATATTGATGTCACTTAGGGCTTCCAATAAAATCTCATCACATTATCAAACCACGATGCCATTTTTCCCAAACTTACTTATTGTTTATATTTTTAAGAGTTATTTTTTGCAGTAATTTTTTCCCTGCTGTTAATTCCGCTCTCTGTGCCGTGGCTGTAGTTCAGCTCTAATTAAACATGGGCTCGGCGTGGTATGAATCTTCCAGCCGAGCAGAGGAGAAAGGTTCTAATTCCAGCTCTCGGGATGGGACTGTGACACACAATGGCTCTGCCGTCCTCTCTGCCCCCCGCAGATTCCCAGCTGAAAGGCCTCTCCTCAGGCAGCTTTTTAATAGGCCTTCTCTCATCCAGCACACACAAACACACGTGTATCTATGCGACACACAAGCCACCGGCTGCCCACGTCTGTTTGCATGTGTGCGCATGCTCGCCGCTTGTGCCGCAGTTCAAACCGCTCTGGGCCTTTTGAAGTGCTCCTAGGCCAGACGGCAGCCTTTTAACTTTCCACATCATGCAGCGGCGCAGTCGCTTAGCTAAGGCTACTACTTTGAGCCACAATTACAAGAGCGGTACTCAAGGGCTGGCTGCCAAGGACTAAAGGCTTCAGCCATTTTTTCTACGTGAAGTAGATTCTAAAAGCTCTTGATGGAACATAGAAAAGTTTTCTGAAAGTAGCTAATGCTGGATAAAAAAAGAAACCAAATTGGTCTTGAGGCCAGGTAAAAGGTTATGAACAATATGTATCATAATCATAAGGAGAATCTCACCAACTTCAGTAAACACTGTATGTTTGTTCTATGGTAAACTGGGGGGGTTATTTTGAAATCACATCTGTAATGTGCAGTGGTGTCAGATTTGCATAATTTGAAAGTTTAACTGTGTGTTTGTGATGTATACACTCATGCTTGCAGGTCTGTGTGGGTATGTGAGCCGGGGGAGGCGTTATGCTCTTTCCTGTAAGGGCATGGTCTTGGATGGTGGTCCTGTTTTTTCTTTTTTTTGTTTTTTTTTCCCTGAATGATAATTCTGCCTGTTGGAAAGACTAAAGGCTTGTTGTGCAACATCTTGGCATTCAGCTCTTCTCTCCTTTCTGTGCCATCCTCTCCCACCTCGCTCCTCTTCCTCCTTACAGCCCCCCC
>BJFM01000059.1:389970-417270 GCA_016586285.1 Arothron firmamentum
CCACCTCCTTGAGTCCTGCCCCCTCTCTGAGAGCGGAGATGGTGTTGAGTCAGGACGAACGCGTCAGAGAGGACTCATCGGCTCAGCGTGACGTATCGATGGGGGGCCTGTGTGAGGCAGCGTGTCCTCTGCGCGTTGATCTAGTTTTTTTTAATCGCAAACATTGTCGGCTGAAGATGGCTGTGGGGCAGAGGCGCACAACCGAGCTGAGACAGCAGCTTGCCGGTGGAGTCTGCCTCTGCTGATGTGTACAGATGTTAAGCCCAGTGTTCTGTTGGGAGAATTCATTTGTGGGCGTAGAAGAGTGCTAACTTGGGCAACAGCAAACTAAAGCTGAACTAGCTGCCGCCTGTGGTCAAAGGCCTCTCTATGATGACACGCTTAATTCCCTCCATTCACGATGAATCCGAGCTTTATGCTACAAATCAAATGTGCATTTATGAAGTCTTTGACTTGGATCCGACCCAAGAAGAAAAAACTAACTTCAGGTCATTAACACAATGTTGATTATGTGTCCAAAAAAATTGTTTTTTTAATTAATTAAATTTTTTTAATGATTGCCTGACCAAAAATTTGGATACTCATTTGCCCAGGGACAAGAGAGGAGGTCTGGTGGCCTGCAACATTTGCTCTCATTATCCCTCGGGGTCAGGGTGTGTGTGTGTGTGTGTGTGTGTGTGTGTGTGTGTGTGTGTGTGTGTGTATTCAGGGAGTGTCTGGGAAGATGTGATTTCCCAATGACAAAGTACTGTAATAGCAGGTTAGGCCATAGTCATAAAAGTGATTGGAATAATTCTCTGGTTCAGCAACGAGGCTCCCAGAAGAGCCACCCTGTGGTGGGCCTGAGTAAGGCTGGATTGGAGTGAGGAAGAAGAGAGAAATTAAGTTGTTGGTTTCTGCTTGGATGGAGTAAATGGAGCATTATACCACCCTGGATGACACAAGCGTGAATGTGATTTGCTTGCAGATGTTTTGCAGTCGGGGGTTTACTGTCTCTGCAAATGACTGCTCATTTGACGGGCTTGTTGCAGCGCGCCAAACCCAACCACCCCCTTTTTCAGACTCCCCCATCTCTCCCCACACATGCACCCTGCTGTGCAGATGAATTTTTACAGATAAAGATCTTTCCTCACAGGTAGTGCTACACGGCCTGTGCTCGCTAAAGGACAACACTGATATTAAACTCATTTCTTCTTTGCTGTTATCTCTCTGGCCTGTTTCACTTTGTTGCTGTTACGCACCATATTACTGAACAACCCAACTAAAAAAATGGCTGCTCAAAGCTTTATACTGCTTTAAAACTCTGTGTCTGGGAGTTGACAGCTGTGAGATGACATGGGTCCAGGCCAGGTCCGGGTTCTTCACTAACTTTTGGTCTTGATAGCTTCCTGAGTCTCCCACATCTTTGGCGTACCCCAGGCGTGACATACTTTCTCTCCACATGATGTAACTGCTGGGCAACAGTTGCTGGAAGTAGTGTCCCTCCCATCTGAGCTGATGAAGCTTTCAGCTCATTCAGAGTAGTTGTGGGTGTCCTGGTGGCCCCCCTAACCAGTCTCCATCTTCTCTGACTTGCTCTAAGCAGGAAATGCTGATCAAACAGCTACTTGACCATCCAAACACACTTATCTTTATTGCTTTTCCTTCCAGCAGCTGACTGGTTTTCTGCTAAATTGACCGCCCTCGTCAGTCAAGCCCATGTGGCGTTTGCCTCACTGCACACGCCTGCAGGAGAAAGGTGGTTGGAATAAACAAGTTTTAATTGTTTTATTTCAATTATGTCACAAATGATAAACAAAACACTAACTGAAACGACATGCAAATTGAATTTGTCTTTTAAAATACCAAAGCGAGAGTAGTTTGAGCTGGTGGAGGTGGACACAGTGTCAAAACTAGAGTTCAGACTCAAACCTGAATCATGTCGTTGTTCCTAACATGTTCTTCAGATGAACTGAACTACTGGATGTATTTATAATATGTCACAACACACCAGCACTGTCACAGCTGTCACATTAGCTTGTAAGATGCTGGCATGATGTCTGTAATGGCACGCTGGGGCAGCATTATCCCAGTTTGTTCTTTGTAAAAACAGGCAGCATGAAGGGGGGCTCCTCATTAGGGTGGCGTTGTGCTGTCCCTGTCTTGCTTTTCTTTATGTGCTGACCTTTCTACGAAGCTTCGCACCATCTTGTTGCATTTGCTGAAGACAACCCTATATTCTCTACCACGATAACATTTAAATTTGACATTAATTAAGCAACTTTACGCACAATATGTAAGCTGTCGGTGCTAATCCCTTCACGGACCATAGGCACCTATTTATATTCATGCTGTTGTGCTCAAACCTTACACGACTTCTTCAGCAGTGTAGATTGCTGCAGAATGGCCGTCATAAATAATGCACACATCAGCTGAGCGGCTCCAACTTGAATCTTTTCATATGGATCCCATTTCATAGTCCCATTTAATAATGTCTCATGATAAATCACAGGTGCAGTGCAGATGCAGACATATTTCTGGAGGCTATCTGGGAACACAATAGCTTCCCCCCACATGGACCTCTTAGCAGCCATTATTTAACATACCAATGGATCTGCAGTCGCTCTGCTCACCCGTCTCACTTTAAGCAGTTTTCCTCACAGCACTCTATCTATTCAGAGGAATTACTTTAAAAAACCTCCCAGTTTCCCATCTGCAGTTCCATTCTTCACATTTCAACAATCCTTTTCTCCTCCCTGGTCTTACTCTCCTAGTGAAAGTAACTTTTTAAAGCGATAGGTGTCGTTAACCAGGAAGGGTAGTTGGTGCATGGATTATGGCACCATGACGTTTTCTAACCAGTCTTTATAGTACAAACCTCAAAAAACTCTGTTTTTTTTTTTTTTTTAAGTCTAACTTGGAGGAATTTTGGCCGCTACTCTGTCATTTAGCTCTACTTTCAAATGGCCTATTACCCAGGCACCAGAATACATCAGAGAGGGGGAGCATATACACTTGCTAAAAGCACACAAAGAAATTCTCTAAGCACCTTTTGGTGGCTGAGGCTTGTAAATGTAGTTGGCAGTTTCACTTTCTGACTTTTAAGGGAAACAAGGAACAGGAAGTAGTACAGATGG
Source organism: Arothron firmamentum (assembly GCA_016586285.1). Classification (NCBI taxonomy): domain Eukaryota; kingdom Metazoa; phylum Chordata; class Actinopteri; order Tetraodontiformes; family Tetraodontidae; genus Arothron; species Arothron firmamentum. The sequence goes on from BJFM01000059.1 coordinate 393,087, forward strand.
ATGATTTTAGTATAATAGTCCCCTTAATTCCCTAAATAAGTGCTGCAGGCAGAGGCAGAAAAATGGACCCAAATGGAGTGTGTGCACACGCGTGTGCATGTGTCCCCTTTACAAGCGTTGCAGTTCTAAGGCACAATTTAATCTTTACTTTCAACTACAGCAATTTACTTTCATCTTCATGCATCTAAATGAGTGACCTTGTAGAGCTCCACTTATGTTTAACTGAGACTTTTTTTTTTTTTTAGCATCTGCTGTCGCTGCTCTCTCGGGAATAAACACAGTCACACACACACACAGGCGTGTCTGCAACACGACTGGGAAAAAAACGCCTGCTTTTTGTCCTGGAACAGTCAGCGCTGGTAATGAGACTAAAGTGTGGCCAGGCGGAGGGACAAGTGAATGAAACGGCTACAGAATCACTCGCTGTGTTTGATTTGCCTCCACTAATTCAAAGAGACCATCTGATAAATTGAGAGGATGGGATGTACATCAGAATAGCAAGAGGCGTCTCTTTGTTGTCCCCTTATTGCCAACCAAATCACACCCCAACCCCCTCAGAACCCCGAAGGGGAGAATGTTTCCCTTATGTGTGTGTGTCTGTGTGTGTGTGTGTGTGTGTGAGAGCGAGAGAGAGAGAGAGGGAGGGCTGGGTTGCTAGGAGGTGTGAGTTTTCAGGGCGTCCTGCTGAAAGCAAATGAAGGCACACTTGTGTCAACATTCTGATGGCGGTGACGAACCACAAAGACTCTGTGAAAAAGCAAGGCCTTTGCCCTTTGTTCCTCCGACCTGAGCACTTGACTTTCATCAGTGGCTGCCTTAAAACTCAGCGGGAAGTTTGCAATTAAAAACTACACCTATGCATGAACCCACAGTTAGAATTGGCTGTTAGGCAACAGCTGTGGAGGGGGGGACTGATGCAGTGGAACAGCTATGTCTGCTAGGATTTATATGGATGATAAGCCTTCGTGTTCTTTGCGCTGCTAAGCCGTCGTGTGCTGTGCGTGATGTGGATCAGTTTGGACATCTGCATTCCCGATGTCATGTTTGTTGAATACTACAGCACATGACCACATGCGCAATTATCCGTTGAGACATAAACAACATGTGAACACATGAAAGGGATTGAAAATCCACTCCTTTTTCGTCTTCGTCGTTGCCATTTTCTCCACACTGTATCGTTCCCGTGTGTTTATGCCGTGCATGTAAAAGCGTAGACTAATGTGTACATTCCTTCACAGCTCATTGACAACTGAGAACCTTGTGCTTTGAGCAGTAGTTGCTCCAGATGTTTGGTGCTGATGGGAACATGCTATTTTGGAAACTTTCCCACATGCTATCTGTTGTGGTCGTCCCTTCGCTGGTCCGAAACTTCAAAACAACCCTGCTCCAAAAATAGCAGAGCGCTGATTTTGCAAACGCTTTTTAATTTGAGCTATAAAAGTTAGCTAAGTTAAACCATTTGTTTTTTTGTTTTTTTTAACCTTAAGGACCAACCATATAGGTAGTTTTAATCATGGATCTAAATCAAAATAGGAACACAATGGAATCATGCCTTGTGATTACCTCTCCAAATAGTACCGTAGTGTCATATTTCCGTGGTTTTGTGGTGGTTTTAATTATTTAATTGCATATTTTAAAGTAGAGATTAGAAAGCACAGCTGCTCGATGGATGAAAATGCATTAATATCTCAGAGCTCAGGCCTTTAAATTACATAATTTCTATTTTTGTTTTCAATAACTCACTCACCAAGTCAAGAATTTAGCTGGAAAATTTTTCGAGTCACTCCAAATCACTTCTGGCTCCGGAAGAGTTGGATTACCCTAGCATGAGCTGTGTCAGCTCGCTGTTTAGATAATGATTGAATTTTCCTGTCTGGCTGCCTGCTCGGTGTCGGCTCACCTTGGGAGTACCAAAGACATCTCCCTGCAGCTCCTCATCACGCTGTCTCACATCAGAAACATGTGACCCGAGGAGATGACCCATAAAACTCAATCTGACTTTTTGGAAAAAAAAGATAAAAACGCTTCCTCTGTGCAGTATTGTTTTATTTCAACTATACATGCCGTGTTAAAAAAAAAATCAACAAAAAAGAATGAAATGATGACCATTATTATTTACACATTCACAGTACAACTTTACAACATATCTACAAGTTTGAATACTCTGGAGACCATATATACAGTTGGCTTTACGTCGCCACGTTGCACAGTATTTAAACAAAAATACATGACAAATCTGGTTTATCTGCGCACATTGAGCTCAGACTGAAATGCAAAAAGGCTTAAATTTTGATTGCAACAGTAAGACCGAGTTAATATTGCAATGTACAAGGCAGTTGAGCAGTTTATGTCGAGTATGTCTGTGATGTTGTTGAATAAAAAAAGAGAGCCCAAACACCGGTCTTTACATACAATCATCACTTGTAAACAAAACAAGGCTTTGGGCTAAAACAGGCAACTGACACTCGCGTAGGATTACAGATTTCACCCAAATAACACCGCAAAGAGAAATGCTCTCTCCATCATCCTTGCTGGCCATTAGAAGCGGTTTCTGCCTCTGCAAACCAGAGGAATTACGGATTCTGCCTGACTGCCACCCGTGCCAACAGACGACTTATGTGTGAACGCCACGTTAATACGCCGTGGCCTGGGGCAGGATGCGCTACGCTGAGGCGAATGCTCCTCAGTACGAGGTCTAACCACCCTACATCCCACTGTCGGGAGAATACATTCACTGCATGGCACCACTGGGTTGCAAATTACCCCCTTTTCAACACGGAAATCAGATTTTTGTTGTGTCTGTCCTATTGTACATGAAGCATAGCCAAGCGGAAGTGCAAGTAGCTTTACACATCAGTTGGCTTTGGATAAGGTTGTGATTATCCACCCCCCACCCAAAAAATCCGTCACTGATTGTATAAAAACGGATTCTGTAGCATCTGACAAAACCATAGTTTATTGGGCCAATTAATTTTCCAATATTACATAATGTTCTGGTTTATTTTGTGAATAAGGCACACTATACACAGATTCGGGTTCACTGGCCTAAAAATATTTATGCTTATTAATAATGTTCAGCTATATTTACAGAATCTTGTCATTCCCAGCATGACTCATTTGGACACATTGGTAAACGGTGCGTTGATTGTACACTGGCCACTTGCAGGAAAGATACACGGGGAACGTGGGCTGCAGAACCAGCACGGATGAGCCAGGCGGAGCATCCTTGTGTTGTTCCAGAGTCAGTTTAGAACACCTTTTTAATACACTGAATTGTTCTTAAGAAACCCAAATTTAAAAGAAAAGCGCCCTCGTTGGTACCTGGGGCAAATAATCATACGGTAAACTCTTAAATAACACAGTGAAATGTTGTCAAAGCATTCTGTTCAAAATAAATTCATTATTTCAGATGACAAATTGAATGTCTGTCCTAATGGCATTGCTACATAAAGCCAGAAGTCTCTTTATCCATCAGCATAATTGTCGAAATGGTTGGGAGGTAATGTAAGAAGAAAGTTCAGTCCTGGAGATGATTTTTCATTTCTCCATAAATCAGTTGTAACAGTGCTTTTGGCTGCCAAAACCAACTTGACCTCTATCTGCGATGCATCGTAATGCACACAGGCGGTCACCCAGAAGCAGAGCTGCAGAACCAGAGGGAGGCAAGCTGAGATCTGGCAGAGAGAACATCGTGAAAACACCCACTCTACGTCAAAAACCATAGCAGCACGTGCACTGCATATGTGTTCTTTGAGGGTCCCTGGCCCAGTTTTCCCCAGAATGATCACTTCACCCAAATCACTAAGAGTAGAACTGCTGAGTGACACAAAAATAGAATCTGGGGTCAGTTCAAATGGGTTCAGAGGGCAGCAGAAGAGAGATAGAAATGATGAGAGTGACTCATGTCACACGTTTTAAGGTGCATCCTCTGGCACTCGACGCCAAGACTAACCACCACGCGCTCGCTTGTTCATGTACTCTTTGTTCACTTGCTGCTTGTTTCGGTTGGTTGTGGTCACAGACTGTTAATTGTCTCTCTACCTTCAGCCACAAACACGATGTCCATCTTCTATTTCTTCAGTTCACATTAGTGGGAAGACAGTGCTCAAGCGCAGTGCCAAAAAACAGATCCATTCTTCAAGTATTCCGGAGCTTCCCAACTGGTACCACAGATACAGATGCTGCCCCAGCCTGTGTCCTAAACACTGTAGCCAACATTGGAACAGGCTGTATCCAAAAACGGACAACATGGACCGGTCGAGGGACCGTGTCCACTGTTCATATCCCGCTGCTACCAGGATGAAGGAGAGCGATGGAGACAAGGGAGCCGAGAGCCCCAAATTATCTTTGGCCATGCGTCATTTTCCCTTTTTAGTGTGAGCAAATGTGCATATAATTTAAAGGGTGAACACACCTCCAATCAGTACACAAACACACATGAGGTCTTACCCCATTCATGGCCCTCCCTCCCCTTCCCGCGGGGCTAAAAGCTCTACCGCTGAGACCCAGAGGTCACTCAGGAGTGTCCAGACTCTGTTAATAATTGAACTTATTGACGACACGCATCTGCGAAGTCTGTGGTGAAAAGCCGTTGGGCTTAGGGGGCACATCTGGCTTTAGCGAAGGGGTCCGTTTAAGCCCTGTGCGAGGCAGCGAACAGTGCCCGTTGTAGCTGTTCTGTCGGGATATAGAGGAGTGGGGCGAGTGCATCCCTGTCCCCATCACTCCGCCGTGAGAGTCGATTCTGGAGGGGGGTGTTGGGGGCATGCATCCCCCTCTGTTCATACTGTGTTGGCGAGACACAGACACCCCCATAGTTACTCCATTTTGGGAAGCGGATAACGAATGCCTGTGAGATGCACTCCGATGGAGTTGATACCCCCCTCTTTGCCTCTCCAGGGTGCCCCCCATGCTCAAGCTTCCTGTGGGGGTTGTGGGAGTGGTGGGCAGAGGGACATCCACCCTCTTGGTGGGGCTGTGCCTCGGCAAGGAGGACGAGGGAGAATAGAGGGAAGCCTCGCGGCTGGGCACCACAGGGGGTATTTCAGTGAGCTCATCCATGGGCTCTAGTGTCAGATGTTGCCTTGGGCGGGGCCCTGGTTCCTCTTGAAGTATAGCCTTTGGATTAGCCACAGAGTCATTGAGGTGTTTTAAAAGATCATTAAGTGTATTTCTGGCATCCACAGACCTCTTTGGGTCTTTCCTGCTTCCCTTAGAATCTGGATTCTTCAGCTTCTTTTCAGATGAATGTGGCAGAGTGTCACTCCCACTGTCCATGTTACAAAGTTCATGTGTTGCATTGGGCAGCACAACTGCGCTGGGGATGTGGGAGTGTCCCAGGGCAATGTGACTTTGGTGGGACTTTGGGTTAAGAAGAGCAGGAGCAGGCAGGAACTGAGGACTCTTGGCTGATGAGTTGGACTCTTTGCGAGGTCCACTGACTTTTCCTTGAGCCCGCTCCCACTGGTTCTTGATGGGCTGCAGCCCCTTCTGCTGGAGCACAGGAGTAGATTCGGGTGTCGGCAGCGCAGCTAGCTCAGGGGGCTGGCAGCCGTCCCTCAGGATCATGGTCTTGGTGTCGCTGTTTGGTGCGTTCAGGTCTTTGCTGTTGGTCAGCAGATTGGTGTACAGCTTGGGAGTATCAATATTGGTTTGGTACTCCTATAGTAAAATAAAGTAAATTATTAATATTTTCAGTTTTCAGTCACTCTTCTGTTATTGCATTGTGTTATTGCAGCTGTACCTTTACGGGGCTGTCAAAGAGGCCATTGAGCTTAACAAAGCTGCCAGTGGAGTCAGAGCAGGATGGAGCCGACTCGGTATCCTTATGCACATGTCTCGGCCTCCGCAAGACCGAGTCACGATAGCAGAAAACGATCAGTCCAGCTAGCAGCGCACCCATCAGAAATGCGGCAAACACGCAGGTGATGAGGATGTTCATGTGGACCATCTGGTTGGTCTCACCTGCTTGGTTATCCCACACACCTACAAAAGCATGAAGGCACTGATTAACCTCCTCGTGCAAAGACTCGACGTTCGGTGAAACATTAGCATTCTATGACAGAAATGTGCATGTATGTGTGTGACTGCACTCATGCACGAGTTTCTGCTAGATCACAGCCCCATGAAGACAGGCAGCCAACTCCATAAATACTGACACAAGAGCAAAGAAATGCAGAGAAGCGCTGTTAGGTACCGACAACCATTTCACCATCTACAAGCTCCACGTTAGTTCAATATGTTGATCCGCGTCCCAGTAGAGGCCTTCACTTACAGGGTTAGAGGTAAAAACTTCAGAGAGCTAAAGGCAGATCAACGGGGGGTAGCACAGGGGGGAGAGAGAGAGAGGTGGTGCTCCCAGTGTTCAGATCCTGCCCTTCCGGAAGTTTGTTAGTAACCACAGACATTGAAAGTTAGTCATCCACCATGCAGCCACATTAAAGATGTGGCGAAGGAGGCCCAGTCAAAGATTGGCCAATGAGGGTTGTTACTAGAACTGTTTTCAGAGCTAGTGTTAAAAAATCACTACTGGCAGAGAAAGAAACTAAAGTTTGAAGAGATAGGAAAGAAAAAAGTGTAAAGTGCTAACTAGCTATAAGCAATTTAAATAAAAGTAAAACACCAAGGAAAAAGCATTTTAAAATATAGATTTATAATTTGTGTAGTACTGTAATTATCAATAAAAATATGAAAAAGGAAAATAAAACTAAAAGTCTGCTATAATGTGGCAGTGAGTCTATGCATGTGTAACTATGCGTTGATTCACTTTAACGTGGTTTAATGAGACTTGACAGCTAGCAGCTAGCAGACCAGGATCGATGCAGCATGCAGGCTGCCTTCCTGCGGGCCTTACCCTCTTGGCCCCCTGGAATAGAGTTTAAAGTGTTGGAGGTGGCTGGATCATCCTGCAACACAAAGCCTGAGCCGTAGTGATCTGGACCAGGTCCAGAGCTGGGGCTTTGAGTGGGTATGAGTACTGGGGGGTGTATGGGACCGTTTGGTTGGACAGTGACTGGCGCTGATGAAAACTCCATGTCTGTGATGACAAACAAATTATTAACGTGGGTAAAGCATTCCGTTATGCACCCAGTTAGTAGGCAGTCTTTATGGTTTTTCACAAAGTAGTAAAAAATAAAACAAATAAACGCTTGAGCACAATGATGTGTTCACATTCACAGAGCAATACAAGAACATTTGTGGTTTTGTTAAGATTTTAAAGGTGGTGTAAGGAGAGGCTACTGAGGTTCAAAGATGAGCTGGTAGACAACAGTAAGGACTCCGAGGGATGGTCGATGGGCATGCAAGAAAAAGTGGACCGTGATGATAATTGGGGAGGAAAAAGGAGTCATCATCGATGTTGCCTGGTGAATCTGCTGTTTGTGATGATGAGGATGAGGTGGGGGGAGGTGCATTAGCATTCAAGAGATGCTCGGTGAGAAATAAATGATGGGGAAGGTGGTGAGACAGGGTAGGAGGTGCTGAACTCAAGAAAGGAAACCATTTGAGTAAAAGATCAAACTAACCAGAGGTGGGGTCGCCAAATGATTTGTAATCTGGCGCTGATGTAGAGCCCAAAAACGCTAAAAGAATTCAAAGAACAGGGAAATCAGCATAAAAGGAATTCAGACGAAAAAATGTAAAATCCAAAAGAGACACCAAGAGTGCAGTACGGTTGATTTAGCATTAAGAAAGAAAGCACTCGTGTGTAGTGTCATCCAGTGACTGGAACCATCCAAAACCCCTCTGGTTCTGATCAGAACTGAAGCTCAGCCTGGGTCATGTTCAGTCGGTACAGATGAAGGTACGTGTTTACAGACTGGATCGGGAAAATCTTTTCTGCCGTCTAATTCACGGTCTCTGCCATTTGCACGGACTGAGCATGACCTGTAATTGTACATGTCCGTGGTTCTGCCTCACAGATGGCACAAGTTACAAGAGGCCATGTACTGTATGCAGATGTGTGTTAATACTGCACATAGATTCATGTGGGGGGGGAGTTACTGGAGCGGTTACTGGTGGGAGTGTTTGAGCTCATGGTGTGCAGAGATGTGTGTCTGTGTGCGTCTCTGAACCAGTGGCCTGACAGGGAGATGAGATTCGTACCATGACAGTCTCCCAGGTGGGTGGTGTTTCCTGATTCAACATCCTGCTCATATTCTGTCCTACAAGATAGTGGAAAAAAAAGGAGATTGAAATCAGTCAAGGGTTGGAAAACTCTCCAGATCTCATTTTCTAAATGAACATGGTTTGCATTTGATATCGCGGTTAGACTCACGAGGCGCCCGGCTGTATCCTCTCACAGGCTCCGTGAGGCTTCCAGCCACAGTACGGATCCCTCAATGCAATACAGGACCTGGTTGCCAAGGAAAAATAAACGCTTAAAATGATCCGATGGTGCAGGACAATCATTCACGACCGGTTAACCATTAAACACCAGGCTGACGGGAAAGAGGTTAAAGTTACTGAAACATAAAACCATAAAATCACAAACCTATGACCGGCTGTACGCGGCACATTCCGCTGCTACGTGACTTACTTCTGGCAGGAGGAATGTCTCTCGCAGCGGCTCAGGGGAATGCGGACGACGCAGCTCGAAAACGCCACATAGAGGCTGTGCGCTTCCTTGTCCACGTGCAGCGAGAGGACACGCTTGTCGTCCTCCCGGTTGGACAGACACCTGGGAATGGAAGTGAGAAACCTGATCAGAGGTTTAGCTGATAAGTGGCTGCCGCGCCAGCCTCAGGAGATTTAATCTACGGGGCGCATTCGGCCCTTTCACAGCCGACCAGCATTTTCACCTCTGACTCACAGCAGCACGCCCGCTCACCTTCACACAGGAATAGAAGCAGACAAGATAATGGGTGAACAAAATGTGGCCCTACTTTGCCCTGTTGAAGACATCTATCTCCTCCAGAAGCAGGCTGTCATCCAGGGACACGGAGGGGGTCTTTGCTAAAACCTTGAGGACGACCCCTGACTCTGCGCCGATAAAGACCACAGTGTAGTTCTTGTGAGGTCCAGCTTCATTGTCCACAGCCAGCGCCGTCAGTCTGTACCTTTTATACACAGCAGAGAGGCTGGTGTTACTCCCAGCAGGAGGTGGGGGGCCAGCTAACAATACAACACCATTTGAAGGCAAAGAGAAAATGGTGGTTCACATCTTGGATTCTTCAAAGCTTTATTCATGTATTCAAAAATCTTGGAATGATGGTTGGAAGTTCACAGAGAGCTGAAACGATTGGATTTTTATGTTGAAGGTGTTGCCTCTTACCTGACGCGGGTCTTGGTAAACCAGGGCTCGTCTCCCAGAGAGGGCACAGCTGCGTCCATGAGGGGGTGGGACTTGATAAACTGCAGGGTGTCGTCCGGGAACTCGATGGAGCTCTTAAAGGACGCAGCTGGACTGTGACCCGCACAAGAACCAGGTCTAGAATGGAGGGGGGCACAGACACACACACATAGAGGGCAAAAGGTCAAAGATCAGTCCATAACAGCACACACCAGGGAGTAATAACAAGGAAGGGAAGTGCGGGGGGCTGGAGACGCAGGTGCCCATTAGGATCACAAAATAGGCCTCAGCTGGAAACGTAAAATATACATATGGATAATTATCCTCCATCAATGATTTACTGCGGTAAAAAGGCGCTTTGTGGACTCTGAATTTCGCTTTCGGGCCCAGGTTACAAGGCTCTGAGCTGAGTGCATCCAGCTTTCCTACAAAGCGCATTTAATTATGCAATTAATTATTGAATCATAAGCAGATGGTGAATGTGTGTGCAGGGACACGGCTTAAAAGAGTCCTCCACTGGTGCAAAATATATGGTTTCAGTGGGTTTAACCGGGACAGACAAGGGGTTAACCAAAATGGAAAGAACGATGCAGGAGGTAAACAGCTGCTGAGGCGAGTGCCAGCTTGCCATTAAAAAGAGAAAGCGCTCTGTACCGAGGTTTGGGCAGCTTCTCCTCTGGAAATGGAGTCCACACAGAATCCTGAGTCTTTTGCTCCTTAAACCGACCCCAGAACGCTTTTTCTATGTCAGCCATGGAGAAAGCACAGACCGCCGATCCTGGAATACTGTGGAGGCAGACGTATATCAACATCAAGTACCTGTGTGGGGGAGCGTCCCTCTCTGCTGACGGCAGACGTGGCTCACCTGTTCATCTGCGTGGTGAAAACACCCACTATAGACGGAACCCCGTTAATGCTGATGATGTCAGTGATGGACTGAAGCACGTCAAAGTAGAAGAACGACTCCCCCGGCACCGAACAATTCAGCCTGGCCTTCACAAAAGATGTCCAGTGCTTCTCCAGCACCCGCTGTGATCCGCCGACGTCATTCTTGCAAATCCGGGCCACGCGGGAATACACAACCTAGCGGCGGAAGAGGGAGGCAGCTGAGTGAATGTCACTATAACACTTAAACGGGCTGAATAATGCATTCCTCCTTCCTGTAGCGACTAGCCACAGATGACTTGACTAACACACTTTTTCCCCTCTGGGTGGTGGGAAGGTTGCTAGTCTGACATGAGCAAACATTCTAAAGAAAGAATTCCATCCCCTGTTTGACTGCATGTATAACAAAGGCTTGAGCTATATATATATATATATATATATATATATATATATATTTATTTATATATGTATATATGAGCTTTGTGAAGCCACTGGCTCCACCAGATTTAATAATTTACCAGCGCTAACCTCCGTCAGAGGCCAGGTGTCACTCATGCATTAGTGAGATTGAAATATTTATTGGCCTATGGCTGATGGAGGAGGCTGGCTTCCTGTGGCTGAGCCACACCAGCTCAGTCAGGACGAGAGGAGGCATGTTCAGAGCGGGAGCTGGCCTCCACCCTGCAGCCTGCTAATGCTCTCTGCATGTGTGTTGCAGGGAGAAGCAGACGGAGAGACAAATCCTCTCGGTGTGTAATGGGTTTACATTAGCAGAGCATTCCTAGCAAACGCTGTTCCGATATCTCCTGTATTCTAATGTGTAGGACTGCCAAAGCATAAAAAGGCCCTATTACTACCACTGCACAGCCATTTAAAGGGAGGTGCAAGCCTTTTTCCCCAGATGCTGGGATACTGGAATAGGATCTGCATCGTAAGCGGCAGGTGTATTGCCTTACCTTGCCCAGACTGCTCTGCTCCACCGCAATCTCTCGGTAGAAAAAGTAGACATAATTCCCATACTCTGCGGCATGCAGGAAATGAGGTTCTGAGGGACAGAAAGAGGCAGAAAGTTTAGTCTGGTTCTGCACCGTCACCACCGGCACCAGCGCCGCCATACATGTTGGATATTTCAGGGATTTGCACAAGGCTGTGCACAACCAGGGTGACCTAGATTGCCTGGGGGAGAGCAGGACATATCCTGTCAGTTTGGCAAGGGAGAATGCAGCTCTACAACCCCCCCACCCTCACCCCAGCAAGAAGACTGACAGCCATACATTCACCCTGTAAAGGCACCCTAGCACTTCAGCTGATTGGCAGGTAGACCGGTACTGTATCAGCAGGGAAAGCAAGGGAAGAGTGCAAGTACACTGAGATTAATGAGGAGGGGTGTGTGTGTGTGTGTACCTTTCAGCCACTTGGAGTCATACTTGATGGTCCTCAGCGCTGATCCATCACCCATGCTGCGATAGATGACAGAATCGCTGGCTTGGAAGTCGGCTACAGTTGCAGAATACAGCTTCCCCTCTGAAACAAACAGAACAAAAGAGCCAAAATGTAGGATAAACTTGTTTCTCTTTGTGTGCGAGGCTTAATTGGATGACTTGTTACCGCCGCAGGCACAGTTTTACCGTGGCGAAGACGCAGAGGTGATAATGAGAGCATAAGTAGGAACACATTACTTTTTCCTTGAGTGAGACCGGCTCAGCGTGGGCGTGTGCATGTTTTACCCTTACCCGCAAAAAGGGCAACGTTGGTTTGCTTGGAGTCAAACGGGCACCTTGCCAGTCCACTGATCTCCTCGCCGTCAAACTCGAGGTTATCCAGCTGCAGGGAGCACAGCAATCACCCACACGTTAAAGAGGAATCGCCCAGGGACGCCATCGAAACAGAGAAAACTGCTTCTGCTCTCTTTAGGATGAAATGAAAATAAATGCTTCACAAGACCGAGCCTTTTTGCGGCGTTGGAGACTGACCCTATAGTATCTGCACATGGGGTTGAAGCCGTTGGTACCGCAGATAAACACCAAGTCATCATTTCTGGGAACCAGCACTTTGATGAAGTTGTGGCACTCGTCCTGAAAAACACCGAGCGCCACTTTGAAAGACAGCCAGCTCGTCCCAGCCCGTTCCAGGGGAATATAAGAAGAACAGATTCAAGGTGACAGCTTTCTGATACGTACCCGGTGTTTTCCCTTCACGGCACACATGTCTCTGTCAGCCTGGCCCGATCGCCATGTAAGCTTCTGTGAAATCCAACATGCAGCATTAGACAGGCGCATTCCTCCCCCTCCACCCTCCCATTTTACAGCCTGTCCAGTTACTGATGAATGGCTTTGTGTTTTTCAGCGAGGCGCTGGCTGCACCAATCTTACCCGGTAAGGTATGATTTCATTCCTGTAGGATTCTCTCAGACTGACGAGGTACACCTGATCTCTGCAGATGGGATGAAAACACGCAAGTGAGTGGCACAAATCAGCTGAAATCCTGCGCTGACGACCAAGAACGCCGGTTGTTAAAGGCTGGATTTAGCCTCATCTTTCAGCTCTTCTCATTATTGCAAACCTGAAATGGTGCAGATACCGTTCAAACAAAATAGGAAGAGGTTACGTCATCCTGCAGATGCTGCAGGAAAACGGCCACATCCTTTCAGTTGCACCGTTTCCGTGAAATCTAAAACCATGGGAAGACCCCAACGTGACACCAGGAGAGGATAGCGAGCATGTGGTGGTGATTAGAGGGTCTCCAAAGGTGGGAGGTTTAAACTGCGCACGTCAGAGTGATTTCCTGCTACAATATACCCGCCGGCGACCAAATCCATCCCCATGACCATAAATATGAAAAAGATGTGTAAAGACGCCAAGAAATCCCTGACAATGCATCGAGCCGGTGCGATAGACACTTTTCCACGATCAATAGCGGCCGTGCACGTCAGATGCAGGGCCTAGAAGCCACAGATCCAATAACACTAAGAGCTTTTTTCTCTCCTTACACCACTGTTTACCTGCCAAAGCGATGATGGAGTGTATTGGCGTGGGGGATGTGTGAGAGGAGAGGGGGGGTGGGGGTGCGAGTGGGTGTTTACCTGCCAGCGATGAACAGCGTGTCCTGTATCTTGGTCATCAGCTGAAAGTCAAGGCGATGCTGCGACTCGTTTCCAGAGGGCCGGCCTCTGAACACAGGGTACCGCCGTGAAACTGGGCAGGGGAAGACGCGCACGCGTTAAGACTGCAGGAGTTGGTGACAAACATGCTGCGCGTGCACAGAACGCTTGAGAGTGTATTCATCTCGTGTGCGGATGGAGCAACTTCGTGTGCGTTTATGGGCATGCTCCTCCCGCGTCTCCAGCCGGGGTCGTTTGCGTGTGCGTACTCACACTGCGCGTCAACAACGTCGAGGGGTGCGCTGTCCTCGGGGAAGCTGACTGCGAGGAGAGCGCGCGAGGCTGTCAGCAGCAGCAGCAGCTGACTGAGCAGAAGCGCCGCTCTCTGGCCCATGGCTGCTCACAGACGACACTTCCTGTTTCACACGGGTGGAGATGTTACCTGGAAACACACGCAGCAAAAAACACACGCCATTTGTTACTTTAGTCCGCCTGCCGCAGGCCATGCGACCGAACAAAAAAAATGTTCTCTTGTTGAGAATAGAAACACACAATGGGCTCTCTGGCGAGCGCGCACTCCGTGGCGGTGCATGGCATTTCCCCTCCACCTCCCTACATCTGCTGTCAAAGGGAAGGTCAGCCAAAAGAACGGCGGGGTGTCTGAGCATGCTAGATGCAGCGGAAGCCCGCTCTGTCAGAACCAGGTGTGCAGTCTGTGCGCTCCGGCCCGCCTCTGCTCTGCTCTGCCCGGATCACCCTGGATCCGGGCCGGATCACCCCAGGTCAGGCTCACCGATCACTGATCAGCACGCATCATCATCACTGCTTCATGCCTGCCGTCTGGGGGATTTTTATTAGGCCCCGGCCTTTATTGCGCGGTCTCTTCCTTTGTGTTGGTGTGTTTTATTGCGCTGCAGTCGCTCATCTTTATGTGACTTTGTTGCGCCGCATCAGTAGGTTCAGCAGTTTGAACAGAACCTGTTCGTAGATGCGACAAAACGACAGCGGTAATAATTTATTGTGGGAGTGGCACCAGTTCAACATATGTTAGCAAGTAGAGGAGAGCGTTAAGACAGACTGTGTCTGTGCATATTAATGATCAGAACATATTCAAATATTTATAAGGCAAACAAATTATTCATGTGGGCAAAGCCTGAACGGATATAAACAATTTACCGGGAGACGTCACACAGGCAGAGGGATGGATTAGCTGGGAGCACACTGGGATACACACACATATGGCTGCACATACAAAATCACTCTTTCAAATGGAGTATTGCAAAGGCGTGTGATGCGCGCGCACACACACACACGCACACATACTGACGTAGTATTGACTCATTTTTCAATTAGCCCCAAAGCACACCTGCTCCTGTGCAGTCTGGGAGCGCCGCCTGCCAGGCCATTAGTGCTGTGATTGATCCACACAGGAAGCATGACAGATCGGCGGCCAGCAAAGTGAACTGTGGACTATTTTGCCACATCACTGTAGCCGGGAGCAGAGTTTGTACCTCAGCATGCTCACATTTTCCCCAGTTAAAATGCTGATCAACTGCGTTGTCCAACAGGACACTGGAGTACAGAAATGCCTGGATTGGATATTAGCTAGACCTTAAAAATTGACTGCTCCTTGGTCAAGTTCTTTTCCTATGACCACAACTCTAGTCAAACCACAAAAACTGCTTGATCAACCATTGAAGGATGCAAAGGAGAATTGAAATTCTTCTTGTTCTTTGACTTATTTCCCTGAAGATGGTTTTGGTTTGATGGTTCAAACATAAACAGAATATTGGAATAGGTTGATGACCTTGACCGTGAACAGAAAAGGTCTTTAATATCTGTCAATCAACTCAAAGTATTTAATTTGCTTCTTGCATATTACTAACTCGACCAATTGAAGGCACAATCCACCTCATCAATCACACGCAAAGTTGTTTTTCCCAACAGTTGCATCTTCCAACTGATCAGAAGGTCGTCCTTCAGATTCAGGAGCAGGTGAGAGAGCTAACTGAGCGGTAGTGCACCGTGCGACTATTCAGTCTCCTACTGGACTTCCTGGTTCTTTGATCCCCTTAGATAAATATTCTACACTTGATTTTGCTTTCTATTTCCAACCCTCTTCCTGCTGTCTGGTTAATATTCAAGCACCCTCGCTGCTAATTTCCCTGCTAGCTGTATTTGAAGATGTTGAAAATACTTTGCTGCTCTTGTTTCCCAGAAATTATCATTACAAGTCATCAAGTGTGTAATCGTAGTTAATAAGCACTCTGCCTCGCAGACATCGTCATCATTGCCTCTTGAGTAATTCAGAGATTGTCTTTATCTTGGTCATTCCACTTCACGTGCAAAATGATGGGTTTCATGTTCGGGCAAAGTGGAAAAACTGTTGTGGCTGCGCAGGCTGTTTTAGCTTCCTGCAAGCACAAGCCATTACACAGCGGCACCACGCAAATGCAAATACACATCTGGATACAGAGTTATTAGCGCGCAGACCTGCTAATCTATGGTAAACATCTTAATCAAAACAAGTGATGGTGCTGCTCGCTGAACCAGACAGCAGCCTTTTTTCAACCGCAGGAACAGGCATTTTTTACAGCCCGGTTCAGATCTCCTCGAGCTGCTAACAGCAGAGATGCATTAAGTGCTTGGCAGTAAATTGCAGTGACTGGGATGGGAATAGATCCTAAAGGCACCACAGTAAAAGCAGGAGCCACTGTGAGAGGTAAATAAAGCGAGCTCCAGGTTTCGGCTCTGCTGGGCTGCGGTGCGGACGGCAGGCCGTGGCTCGAGCCTCAGCGCGGCTCTGCTCACAGGTAAATTACACCTCTGTCACAGGTAAAGGTTACATGTTGAATTTAATAACACACATCCTTTTTTCTTTGGAAAAAACACCCCAACCAATCACAAAAGCGCCACGAAATCTCCCAGGATTCCTTGCACGGTGGCTGCGAAGCTGCAGGCTTTCCTCAGAAACTTTAACGTAAAACAGAAAGGGGAGACGGGCAGAGGTCAGCGATCTAAAATTACTTTGCGATCTTTAGTGAGCTCAGCCTGTTTTCTATTGACTATTCCTTTGCGCGCTCTGGTTCCTGCCCTGCAGTGTGTGTGAATGTGTGTGCGCCCATATAGGCCTCAACAAGCCTAGAGACGCTGTGCGAGTCACGCACCTCAGCAGCATTCAGCCTGGCCTCGCTCTACCTCTGTTATTACAGGCTTTTCAGCGTCCTACAACCGTACACTTTCCCTGCTGTTGTTGTTGGCTGGGGCCCACATCAAAATGAGGAAGAGGGGTGTGATGGATTAGGGTTTGTAGGCCAGTTCTGGTAGTTACAGCAGCAGATTTTGGGCCGCCATCTTTGAAATGACAGAACATAACACTTCATTCAGCTCTAGATGTCCCTGCTGGTTGGATGTGTTCTGCCGCAGAGGCTATTGGGAGGCTACGGGGCTAATAAAGGATAGCAAACAGCAGCAGCGCCTGATTGTTTTCAGCGTTTGTGGATGTGATGGGGAGCATGAAATCTGAGCAGAACAATAGTGGCTGCTGCTTAAGGCTGCCTGAATTGTCATTTTTCAGCACAGCGCTGAAAACCGAAGAGCGCGGGGAATCAGATAGGCCGCGGGTTCGATTTCAGGCATTTCGCCGTGCGCCGTTAAATGCACTGTTAGACACGTCTTGGCTGCGGCTGTAAGCGAAAAAACGAAGATGTCCTAAGAGGGCAAACAGAAAAATGAGTCAACGTGGTGATTAGAGCCACCACACAGGCTACTCCTTCCTAACGCAACTCCCCGCACTGGCTCCGCTCCCACTCCAGTAATGCCGACTAACCCAGATTGCGTGCCAGTAGATGACTTTTGGGGGCTTGGTTGGACTTGTTGCTTCAAAGATTTGGCAGAAAGAGAGGGCTGTGCCACCCTAAACCAAGCTTCCCTCCCTCTTCCTCTGCACCTTTGTGCAGGGAGGAGTGAAACAGGAGAAAGGCTGTTCTCAGCAGTAGTTCTGCTATAGAGGAGCACAAAGCCCCTGAGCTGCAGGTGTGACCAGCAAACAAAGGGGGCTTTCGGCAAGTCAACACAATTGAGCCCCACCCCCGGTCAGCGGACCTTCATTTGTAAAAGCCATTCTGGGGGCTTCTGATCGGGGGTTCGGGGGGGAACAAAGTGATTGAAATACAAATAGCTTGACTCCATACGCTACACACAGGTCAAACTTTTATGATCCACTCAATTTAGTGCTGGAAAGTCGGATTTTTGAGCTGTGGTTTATGGCGAATGTCGGGCTGCGGGGTTTAATGACAGTTGTTCCGGGGTCACGGCCGTCTTAAGTGGGGGTTAACTCTGATCATTCTGGTCGCCGAGTTCTGACCCCGGAACCATTGAGGCACATCTGCCAGCTGTGCTGTCAGAAGAACCCAGGGCTGGTGCTGATCTTTGAGCTGACCACGTTTGTGGTTTTCATCTAAACTGGAGGTTTTTTTCTGTTGCTTTCCTCTAAACTTTTTCAGTGAAAGAAAGCAAAGGAAAACTGTTTAAAATGAACACGCTGAATTTCAAAAATAAAGAATTAAACAGACCACTCTGCCAGATTATTACTGTCTCATTTCTGCCACATAATTATTGGAACCCTTGCACAATGATTTTGCTCCCAGTTCCGCCCCATTATTCAGATAAGGTCAGCATTCGACGCGCTGTCCTCCTTGCGCAGAAACGCGTCAAGTTCGTGCGTGCGTGCGGATCTTCCGCTCCTCTTTTACGCACATTGCGCCTCGGACTCCAATGCTGGCATTGTACGGACTGGGGCGTGAAGGCATTCAGGTTTCATCCGTGGTGAATCTATTCATCCCGCTTTAGTACGCACGTAGAACTCACACAAAAGACAACAAAGAGCCGGGGGACAGCGGTGGAGTGACAGCAGCGAGGCAGGCTGCGTTCGGCTGCCTCCGCGCTCAGGCGCAGGGTCGCGCTGCTCTGCTGCTCTGCTTCCAAAAAGCTTTACGAGCACTTCAACAATATCTGACGCCGTTTAGGGAGAGCTTAAAAAAAAAAAATCTGGAATGCATAAAATCATTCAAATATTAAGAGTTTGCAGCCGGTGAGCTTCACATCCAACTAACAGTCTCACCTGCGTTTTGTTGCTTAACACGGTCTTCAACAGCGTGTGCAGGTCACAGCCGGCTGCAAGAAACGCGCTTAAACCCTCACAGATCCAAAAACACTCTTGACCGTGATTGTTAAAACGTTAAAGTACTGTAGTTGATAGGCAAGTAGCTGATCTTTTACTCGGTCGGTCAGTGTTAGATCGTCGATGTGCTTGTAAAATCATCTCCACTCGACTGCCTCGTACACATTCAGTCTAGAGAAACACGGTCAAACATTCCCGAATTTCCCTTTAAATCCAGACCACGGCGTGTTTGAAACCATCGCGGAGACCTACCTTGCGCGTCCGATTTCACTCATGAACGGGACAATCCGACCGAATATTGTATTCCAGAAGTAATCCATGAAAAAAGAAAACACCCAGCGTGTAAAATCCCTCTCATTTCGAGCTCCAGCCGTTCACCATTTTTCTCTTCTGTCCAGTTTTGCACCTTTCGTCCAGTTGCGCGCAGATTTCGTGCGAACGTTCGAGTTGCCGCTGCGCCTCCGTCCGCGGGCCCTCTGCTCTGGAGACTGATGTACAAAGCTCTGCCACGACCACACAGCCCCCCTCCTTCTTACAGGGATGCGCCAGCCCCCTTTTCACTACGATTAACTTTAGAAACAAGAGGGAAAGGACATAAACACTGACAACGCGCCGTCCTTTGCGCCGCTGCGCACCGAATTCATGTGCAAAAATCGGTTCGGCGCTTTTAGAAAATAACAGCTGGTGTAAAACGATTAGCGCAATTTGGTAAATTTTCAGTGCAATAAAATAAATGTGTCCTAGGACTGCGGAATACGGTTCATGCGCGCTTTTGATGGCTAGAATCTACAGTTTAAGGATTCCTCCGCGCGTTAACGATAAAGACGAAGTGTGTCACAAAGAACAGGGCGAGTAAACAGTTCCGAACTGCTTCACCCTCCTCTCCACCGCCTGCTATGAGCACCGGGGGAGACGCTCCCGAGCAGGACGGACGGAGAACCGTGTCGTGTTCAAAGCAAATGCAGACCAGTGCACGAATCAAACACCGAATCGACAGAGTGAAACCGGTCCCGACCCGAACTATTTCTGTCCTGCAGCAGTCACTTTTGCAGCGCTGCATAACGACGTGGTTTACAAATTATTGCATCCCAGCAAAAGCCCTCTCCAGTTTTGCGTAACGCGCCGCAACAAAGTACGTCCAGGTTGGAACTCACCTCATCTGAGTCGCTTTTTAATATCCACCTGATGTCGCTCCTATCAGTGCCTAAAATGCTCTCAGCGCGTCGTAGTGATCAACTTCTCCCGACTGAGAAAAACAAACTAATGCACGGCAAATGGTGTAATTTGACCCGTGCTAAGTCAATCCATCCAGAGAGAGACCCGGAGCCTACCAATGAGCAGCGCTCTCGCCCCAGTCCCTCCCCCACCATCATCCATCTCTCCTCAGTTGGTCTGCGCTCCTCTGCCTCGCTCTGGCTTCCTTCCTTTCTTTCCAACAGCTCGGAGAGAAGGGGGGGGGGGGGGGGAGAGAGACTCCCTCGCCCTCCTCCCTCTCAGCTCTCCTCCTGTGTGACCCCGTGTTGCACCCCCCATACCACCACCCCTCCCCCAATCTGTTACCCCCCCCCCCCAACCCCCAGCTCAAAGTCAGCAAGGATGCCTTGTTAAAATTATTTCAGCTGAGTTAAACGGAAATGTTTGGACTGGAGGGAAAGCTTGTTCAGAAGTAGGATTTATTTTTGCATCTCAAAGCCCACCATGCCGAAAAATAAAAATAGACCAGAAAAAAGTTTTTTTTTTTTTTTTTAAAGTTTTAAATTTCAACAAGTTGTGGCAATTTATTTAAAAACATCTGACAGTAATGCCATGGAACTGTTCTCAGGGTTCTTTTGGGGCTCTGTTCACACACAAATGAGGCTTCCTGCTCTCGCGCGCGTGTGTAAATGCTGGTGTGAGGAGTGTGTGTTTCCGTATGCATGTGAAGCTGAAGACATTAGATCAACCTGTAGGTCTGCAAGGCTGAACAATGGAGCTCCATTTGCACCCCATTAGAGAAGCAGGTTAGCAGATGTGTGAGAATCTGTGCAGCATGAACTTCCCCGTCCACTCGCAATCCATCTCTGACACACACACACACACACACACACACACTTGACAGCTCCCATTATGAGGTGAGAAAGTGGGATCTGCATCTCAATACTTGCACAGGAAACACAAGTTTGCACTGCTGATCTGCCTGATCCCAGTTTGGCACCTCTTGCATGTCTTTGTCCCCACTTGTCCCACCCTCTTTATTTTTGCCACATTTTAGCCTTTATTGAGTTCAATATCGATAATTTCTCTTTGAGAAAACAATATTTTTTTTCCCTAAATTTGTCATTTTCTTCCTGAAAAATCAATTCTGAATTCATTTGGGGGGGAAAAAATAAGGATTTGTTTTGATGTTTTCAGTCCCTGAATCTGCCCTGTCTGCTGCAGCCTTCCTGGTTCCTGTCAGTTAGGTTATCTCTGTGTGATGATGCCGTATCCTTTGGGGACTGATTCAGCACAACCCTGTATTACTCTGAGAGGAAGAGGGTGATGGATGGATCAATGTGTCGAAGGCTTGCGTCCACCCCCCTCGTGAGGGTCTGGATGGGTGGGTGAATGTATGGATCTGTGGGTGTCTCTTGATTGGTGGGTATTGACAGGTGGGCGGTATTGATTTCCTCTATTTTCTTGTGGAGGTCTGACAGGTTTATCCTGAGTGTAATGATAATGTGACACTTTTTCAGTGGATTTTAATGGGCTTTGCCAGCCTGATATTTGCTTAAACATCTATGTTATTGCTGGGATTAACAAGAACTGTCTCCAACTCAACTGCATAAGTCACTTTTTTAAAAGTAAAATCAATGTTAAAGTGGTCAAATTGTCTGATAAACTGATAAGTGGAGGCCAGATTCACTGTGCTGAAGGTGCAACAGCAGCAGATGGATGCATGACGAAGGTCCTGGAGACCAAAGTCAAGGTGGAGGAATGGACAGCTGAATGTGTCGATGTTGGGAGATGGAAAGATGGATGTGGGGGAATGGAGTGATGCAAAGAGGGTGAGGGTTAGACAGAGGCCAGAAGGCCCGTGTTAGCCTCAAAGCCTGATCTCCCTTGGGGACCTGCGGTGGGTGTGTGTGGGAGGATGCCGGGGTGCAGAATACGAGGGCTTGGTCACAGGTTGCAGTAAATAAAAGTGCTTTAGCAGCTCCTGCTTAATTTACTGCCTGAAATGCTGGTGCAGATGGCTGTGTGTTAGCATTGTGGGGCCGCGGGCTTGAAGTTAAGGCCATAAAATGTGGATATTAAAAATGTAACCGCTGAAGAAATACCTACAATAATCACAAAGAGTTGTTTATATAGCCCACCTGCTTGTTGGATGTAACCAATTTTGGATGACAAAGCTTGCTAACTGACAAAAATATCAAACTCTTGAACGCATAAGTTTGCCGTGACCTTTGACCTCAAATCCAAGTGGTTTTTTTCCCTCAATTTACAAAGAGGACCGTAAAAAGCAGCCATGCATTCCTGACATCCCACTTTCACTGTCAAGTTCTGCGTTTTTGTGACCACAACTCACCCAAACTTGAAAAACTGCTTGATCGTTGAAGGATGCAAGGAACAATTCGCTTCTTCTTGTTCACCAATTTGAACAATGGAGTGAGAAGGAATAGGCTGATAACCTTGAACAAAAACAGAACATACATGTACGTTTGTATCCAATTTGCAAGCATAATACTTTATAGTAAACATTAGTCAATAGATATTAATACCAATAGAGAACAGATAGGACAACCATTAGATAATACAGCCAACGGAGGGTACAACCAAATAGGAAATGCAATCTTAATTAATCTTAAATGAATCTTAAACATTTAAAGTTGCTTCCTACCAGTTGCAGTTGTGTCTTCTGATTGATCAGGAGCTGTGGTTGTGTCTTTTGAAGGGCAGGTATAACTTAGCTGCATAATTGTAATACAGTATGTTGCCTTACATCAAAACTGTTGTTCTTTGTTAAACATCAAATGCTCCTTTGATCTGGTTTTTGATCTGAAGCAAAACTTCTTAGATTAAACCTTTTCTCAGATTAAAAGTGAAATCATGAGACCCAATCCAAATTTGGTCTAAATCGTGGACAAAAGTGGAAGCAGATCCTTCAGAGATTCACAGAGATGTTGAAGGAGCAGCTGTGAAACATAATGAGACATGTGTAGAATCTGTGACGGGCCCTTTTCCTGCAGAACTGATGCGATTAGATTAAAAGCAGCAATAACTGCACTGACACGAAGACAAGCTTGCTGTTGCTGCCTGGACACTGCCTGCTCCGTTAGAGGCCCACCTCTCAGGGGGGGAGCCTCCACGGCGACCTCTGATTGATGAAGAGGCCATTTCTGTCACTTTGCCGGCGCGGGTCACCATTTGTCACCTGACTGCGCAGTCCCGTTGAGAAGCTCAACTCCAGGCCCACATTCAGACCTTTTGTCTAAATCCCAACCTGAGCCGTACCCACCGGGGCCACCCATGTGAAAGTCTGCTCTCTCACTCTGAGGATCAGCCTTTTGGATCAGAGTAAACACCAAAAGGGCTGCTGGGACCATCTGAAATGGGCCATACACAAAACAGCCATAGCCACCTGAAATCAAACAGAAATGATTCTGTCAAGGAATAAACTCTGTAATTAGTATTTGTTTTATCTGACGTACTAATTAGCTGGAAGAGAGCGACATATTTCTCCCTCCGCTTTGATAACGAGTCCTTGTGCGTGTTAGTTATTTTATGTTGTGATTTAAATTACAGGCTTCCCATCGCCAAAGCTGCATCAATGAAAGGGAGACGGCAAGCGCCAGCCAGGCCCCCGTCTGTGTATGATTATATAATCGATGCTGTGTGGGCTCGTTTTAAGAGGAAAGTAAACCAACAAGAGCGAAGAGCCAAAATGTAATGTGTTTCTGTCTGTAGAGCAAAAGAAGAGTTTTAACACGTTAGCATTAGCTTTCCAAGGTGGAAATTGTGGATAAATAAATATTATTTAAACCTTGAAGACCAGTTTGTAGTATCAAATTAAAAAGTCCACCATCCTTAGCTGCTTTTATTTATTTTTTAAATTAGAACATGAATAGAAAAGCTTAGTGAAAGTTTTAAAGCCAACAGACTGAAATTATATCTTTAATTTGCTGTGAAATGACCTGCGCTCTGTTGGGCACAAATTGCTTCTTCATCTTTTTTTTTTTCTTTTTTTTTTTTCAAGAGATTATTTTGTAGATGAAGGAAATGCGAAATGCAGCCTCGTGATCGTCCTTGGATTCGGGGAAATTGCAGGATCTGGTTTTCTTTGATGGCCTCCTGCCACATTTATTTAAGGAAATGCGCAGAAAGATATGAAACAAATTCCATTTTAATGTAATTGTGTTTATTGTAATTTTCTGGAGAGGAAAATAAGAGAGCTAATCGTATTCATAGCCGGTGCGGCAGGTCATTTGCAGCCGGGGATAACCTGCCAGATCAGTGTGAACTACTGATGATCAAGCCGACATTTCCGGCTCCTTATTTATGGATCCCATTTCAGTTCCCGTCTAAATGTTTTAATCTGGTGATCGCAACACTCAGGTGAGGCAAAAGTTGCTGATGTGACACAGTTGTCCTCTGTCTCACCTATGAAATGAGCGATGGCGCAATTATTCAACAATGCAGCTTGGACACTGTAGAACGGTGCAGGTTCAGCAGTGGGGGGTGGGGGGGGGGGCAGAAATGGCAAAAGTTT
>BJFM01000059.1:443664-457326 GCA_016586285.1 Arothron firmamentum
AAAAAAAGAGAGAGAGAGAGAGAGGGAGGGGGGGAGAGAGAGAGCGCTTCAGTTCAAAGGCGGAAGCTCTCCTCTCTCATTGGCTCTCGGCGGAGTCAAGAGATCAAAGCCAAGTGCGGAGCAGCGAATGTGTGTTTCTGTCACTGCTGGTTTGTCTGCCTGTTTGATCAGCGGCCTGCCTTATCTCCCCGCCTGGCTCCGCTGCTAATATGCAGTAATGGACCCGCTTTCATGATAGCACAGAGGAGGGATTGATGGAAAGGATGTGACTGAGGTGGATTGAGCAGACGGGAAGAAACCTTGCAGACGGAGCGCACACGCAGGCGTTCCTGGAAACCTCGCCGCGTGCGCGCCGGCTGCAAGTGTGCGAGTGGATTAGCGAGCGCTCGCATCCGTCCGTATTTGTTCTGACATATGCCACGGAACACTTGTGGATTAAGGCTCATTTTGCAGGATTGGGGGAAGTGAACGCGTCTCAGAATGAACTCAAGCCGTTAGTTCAGCGTTCAGGAAACAACACAACCGTGTGGGAACGTCACAGCTTGTGCTGCCGGTGCAAATCCCTCATTACTGATCGCTCTCTTCTTCTCCTCCTTTGTCATATTTAAGGATTTTCATACCTCAGAAACCCCTCTTTTTGTTATTTGCATTTAAACCAATCAGAGTTTGACCTTTTCGATGTTAAGCGGCTGATAAAAGGATAACACTCCTCTCAGGATGGGATTAAAAGGCCCATTAGTCCGCCGTCGGCCCGGCAAAGATGGCAAAAGCTTGGATTTTACGTTTGCTCTGTAAATACCCGGAGTAGAACACCTCAGCGCTCCGGCAGAACACTGCGCAGCACTTTCCCAGCGTGAGACGGACTTCACAGGCATAAATAACTAAAAGACGCGCTCGCGGAGACTTTGCTACTCCTCGAAACGGTCCGCTGTGTCGGGCGCTGCGAGCGCACAGCGTGCCGGCCGGAATGAGAGCGACACCATAGCTCAGCGCTCCAACGGCGATAATGTGCACCTCTAAATTCCGCTGCTAATGCCAGCGTGATGGCTTTAATCAGCCGGGTCAGACGCAGCCTTACAGGCTGGCGTGAGTGGATGGTCTTTGGAGACCTCCTCTTCTGCCTGAAGGACTTGAGCAAAGGAGCGTGTTTAAGATGCTCGGCTATCATCCCCACCCTCTGCACCCCCCCACTGAGTGGTCACCTTGACAGCCCGAGTGGAGAGATCTCCAATGACACCAGCTGGCTGGCTGCACCGGGCTGACTGGCTGATTGGCTGACTGACACTTTCACACCCTCATCCTTCCCCTGCCAGCTCCATCTCACACAGCGCACAGCTGGACAGGGGCAACATCTGAGGTTGTTGTTAGTGGGAGGTCACACTTAAACGAGCTTTCAGTGACAGCGTGAAGGAGCCCAAACCTGGATGTGGTGATTGGTCTGGTCTTTGGACCCATAAAAACAAACAAACTGTTTTTAGAATAGAGAAAAGTCAGACAGGTGGATTTATTGCCAGCTATTATAGAGCAAAACTGCTTTTTCTTCTTTGTTTTTGTCAGATGTGATGCCCTCGATGGGAGAACCATCTCAACCATTAGCCACAAGAAGCGGTTTGGTGTCTCTAGCAGCTTAGCTTGTTCTGACCTTGGTGTTTTATGTTAAGAAGACAGATAATTTGCGTCTTTCTGTTCCTTTTTCAGTCATGTTTTGATCTACGCTGTTTGGCTCAGCTGCATTTGGCTGAGTCAGCACTGGGGGGTGCAGGGGTGCACCATTATCTCCTTACCTTGATGTGTTTGGTGTTGAAAAAGGTGCTCAGGCTGTATTTTACACGTTGGCTGATGTGATGTGTTCCTGTCTTGTTTACACTGTTTTGTGTTAAGTGAGTGAATAAACAACCCTCCGATTTTTTCGACCAGAACAGGAAAATGGGTTAAAAAAGGCCCGATTATGGGTGCAGCAGCTTAATGGAAATTCTGGCCCGACTGCAGAACTGAGCAGCGAAAGCAGGTTGGATGGATTTAAGATAAAAAAGATGAAGCTTTTGTGTCTTTCTGGCGGAGAGAAGCAGCTGCTGTGTTGTTGCTCTGTTGAGGATCTCTGCATGAGAAGCTGCTGTAATCACACAGAGGGTCGGTTTCCTGGGGCCACGGGGGCGGAGCCGGCGAGGGCCTCGGGGGAGGATAGGGTAACAGGTGGGCGGGATGCCATTCAGCGGGGTCAGACTGCACAATGGCAGCCTTCCCCTTTGATGCTGATACCATCCTCTGAACGTCCGCTCAGCGACTCCACATCCACTCGCCTCCCATCGTCTGCAGATCTGAACCCAGATCCAATAAAGCGGAACCTCAGTAAGATAATTACCCACTTTAATAAAGGGCATCATTACACACCCAGCCGATAGGATATGAAATAGGAATTCTGATGGTGGGCCCCTGGCTGTGTGTTTGTGTTGATGCGAAGAGCGTCCCATCCCATCTGCACCCCCGCTCATCATCACAGGAAGTCTTTACGAGCTCGGCATCATTAGATCCTTTAAGGTTCCCCTTAATGACCACGTTTAGGTGAGAATCATTTTCATTATGTGAGCGATGACTACTTCCCCGGCGTTTTATTATAAGACCGAAAACACATTAGGCAGCCATCTCCGAGGTAGGCGGCCCCGTGGAAGGCTGCCGCCGCCGGCAGGCTAATAACGGCGGCGCCGCGAGCAAAACGGAGCCAGCGTCGTCAAATAGCATCACCGCGCGTTTACGTTGGGTTCGCGGACCACAGCTGGCTGTCCGGTGGCACGCACATGCACGCAAGCGTCGCATGTGGAGAAAGACGTGAGGAAAAAGGTGAGATAATTAGTCATTTATGAGACATAAATAGTTAACAACCATCATAATTGCGGAACAGGCCGAAAACACGCGACACCATCTGGACTGCGAGCTGAGTTTGTCAGAACAAAATGGACAAATGAAATTTTGATTAGTCTTATTAGCAGGGCTGGATCTAATTTGCACAGCTATTTTTGGCCAGTTGCCGGGTTCGGGGTCAAGTTAATGATTATTGTGCTGACAGATACAGGAAGAAACCAGCAGCAAAAGTGATCTTTTGTTAAAGGCAGTGCTTGCAAAACGTACATGGAAGTACCTGAAACTGGTAGAAGGTTCATTTCTGATTCAACAGCTGCAAACTAGATGGTGCCAAGATCAGAACCATGACTTTGTTGTGTTTGGGATCCTTTGAAAAACTGTCAAATGTTCCATTTTAAGGCCTTTAAACTAGCAAAAAGGTTCCTGGAACTTGCTTCTAGTTCCTGCGGTCTACAGCTTCTCAGCACAGGTACCCACAGCTGACACTGTTCTTCTTTTGCCTATTTGAGGAAAGTGGTGTGTTTGAGGGTTGGCAGTGTTTCTTTAGCTCAGCGGGGGGGGGGTTGGAGGACATCCTTACTTCTGGTTGGTGGTGGGGGGGCGTCTCGCTCCTCGCTGCAGAGCGTGCAGGTGTAGCGCTGAGAGTCACGTTGGCGCCCCGCCCAGGCATGTCGAGAGTCCAAAATGAGAGATTCTGTCATGGCTGGGCCAGGAGAATGCCTAACTCTAATCATCTTTGATGATATAATCACAGCTCAGTCAGACCCATCTCCAGGCTCATACCCCCCCGCCCCCCCACACCCCACCCCCACCCCCAGCCCCAGCCCAGCCTGGCTGCCTCTCTGATATGAGTGAAACTGACTTTAGAGAGCCGAGTCTCAACTTCGCCTAAAGAGTCTTTATCACTCCCGTTTCTCTTTCAGACTAATCTAAGAGTGCTCTCTCCATTTTAATCTGCGTGTGTGTGTGTGTGTGTATGAGGAGTGTCCCGTCGGGGCTGCCATACACTGGAAGATTAATGAACCCAATTTGCAAAAGTGACCTTTTGGCTCCTAAAGCACTGCTGCTGCTAAGCCTCTTAATGCACGCTTTGGAAAAATGTTTTAGAGAGCACATTTTGGATACGAGCGGGGGGAAAAATAACCACGTCAGAAGTCCAAGAAGGAGACGGGATTAAAGTCAAGATGATGCGGCCACCATGCGATGCGGCCCCCTCAGTGAGCGGAATGATCAGAGCGTTAAACCGGCGTATCAGACGCTGGGATGATCCAGGCCGAGTTCTGACAAACAAGCATGGCGGGCTCGCACATTATCAGAGCACGATCCAAAAACACACACATTTCTAAAATAAATGATGTTCCCCCGGACTGTCGGCTTTAAAAACACACATTTCTCTCCGGCGTGACTAACGACTAAATTATGCATTTTAGGAGATATTCAGCGACACTCGCTTTAACATCACACAATGAATAGCTAAGAACTCTTGTCAGCCCATTAGATGGGCTAATCACCAGCAATCTGACGACTTTCCTGACATCTCCGACTAAAGGTGAGCTAGCTCAGACCGCCAGAAAGAGATTAGCAAATAATTCGCTCAAATCTGCCAGATGAAACAGGTTTTACTCTTCAGAATATTAGCACGTGAGCACTAAAATCAAAATTCCAGCAGCTTCTCTTTGTTTCATTTTCTGCTCGTGTTAAAAAAAAACCAAAAAAAAACCTCTTTAGCTTTGGTGTCGGAGCGCAGAATAAATGTGCTCTCGCTCCGTTTGGAAACGTTTCCCATTAGGCACAAATGCATTTTCAGGGTACATTTGCCGTGCGAAATATTGATATTGGGCTTTCTGCGTGTTGCAGGTGATGGCAGATGCACTACGGGGAAACATTTCAGCACAGGCAGCTGGTATTTTAGCTTGGTTCCAGGTTTTCCAACAACAAGTGTCCGGCTGCTCTTTCTGCAGCAGCCCTGCAGGGATCACCCAGCCTCGCAGGGCTTTTGTGAGTGCTCCAAATGTAATTTTGCATGGACACCGCTCTAATTCCAGCATTCCCTTCCGCGTTTATATTTAGTTAAGAGGAAATCGATGCTTTCAGAAGGGGAAGATGAAGCGTCAGGAACGGAGCTGTGCTGGAAATGACAACGTTTGGAGGCAGTCTGTTTCTCTGATGGTAAATAGTCCCATTTCTACCCAGCCAATGGATGACTTTGCCTTTGGCTCTGACATTAGCGAGGTGATCGATCAGGCTGTCATCTGTCTGACACAAATGGATGCTTTAACGCGAGCGGGTAAAACATCAGCACCGTCTGGATCAGATCGGGAGCTTTTTTGCTACCTGGACGGACGGCGTTTTGGACTTCTTCCGTGTACCTGCACACGGAAGAAGGTCTTTCCTCTCAGGAAAGACCTCGTTGCGCTATTATGTGGCATCGCAGCTGAACCTCGGTTTCCTGTCAAGCTGATGAAAATCAGCAGCAGCTCCACTTTGCCACTCCGCCGCTGCTCTCCGCGTCCTTTACTTTGGCTGCTGTAAACATCTTGTAAAATCTCATAAATAAGTCAATTATGAATAATTTGTTGCCTGGAAACGGGCCATAATCAGGCTAACCGCTTTGTTCCAGCGCCAGTACCAATAAAACAGCCTCTCTTATGTTGCTGGAAACGACTGCGAATGTGTTCAAGATCAGGTCAGTTTGCTTGCTGAACAATAACATCAAATAATGTGCATTACTCTGTCAGAACGAGCGAGGCATCACACGGCAGATGTTGACCGTTAGCTAGCTCTTTATTTTTTTAGCCTGCAGTGTGTTTGAATAAATCGAGGAAATAGCGTAATGTTTTTTTCCCCTCTCCCCAACAGGACCAGAGCATTCTCTTTATGGTCGTTGGGTGAAGACATTAGTTACCCTCCTCCCTGTTCACATTGCGTTCTCCCAGGAGCTGAAGTCGTCACCTAGCAACGAGCCAAAAAGTTTAGGGAGGTTCCTTTGTGTGGTATTATGATGATTTTTATTTCTTTTAGATGGGGAACATTTTAAAATGTCATTGTTTTTCTTTATGAGGCCGTAATCAGATGGAACAGGGTCATTGTTTTTGTGTTTAGCTTTTTTTTTTTATTGACACATTTATTATTTATTAAAATGAATTCCTGCAAAAGTGTCTTCACAGTGTGGGACTTGTTCACAGTGGGGAGGGGGACAGGCAGAAAGAAAATTAATTTGAGACAGGAGGCGGCCGTGAAACGGAGAGGAGGGGCCCAGTGAATGAGAGAGGTAGAGAAAGAGTCCAGGGACCGGGCCGAGCCTGGCCCAGGCAGGCTCCCTGCTTCCCCCGTCATCCCCTGTTTACACACACACAGAAATTTCGGACAATTTCACAGCTCCCCTTTCAGTCGCCTTTGAAAAGGGGACAGATTCCTTCCTGGTTACTCACCCTCTATCCAGTCAGAGTGGTTGCTATCATGGGAAAATCCGAACCTTTGGCATCCTCAGTGGGTTACCTCTCTCCGTTGTGCTATAGCTTCAGTGCAAACAGCAGTCCCACGTAATGCCTGTGAAATCCGTGTGTGCGCGAGGTTCGGGGCACATCGCTTGGATTAAATCAAACAGGACCCCTCATTCAGGGGGTTCAATCTGCACCGTCGGCTCTGTTTGCATTCATGCGGTTCTTTCAGTCACGTCCCGCCGGAGCGTCTCTCTCTGTTTGCTCTGTCTTGGGGAATGTATACGGCATTGTTTGCCCTATGTGGGCTGACCCTGTCAGATGCCACGGCCACAAAGACCTCTTCTCTTTAATCAGACGAGAGTGCCCCGGGGGCAAGGTGGCACGCCGCCATCCGTGCCCGGTGGAAGGAGAGGAGATGCTGGAGAGTGGATGTGACGCAAGGGGAGATGCACGGAGGACGGAGGCGGGAACAGCAACAACGAAACGCTGTTGTCCCGTATTTCAGGGGGATGGAAGAGCCCCAAGTCTCTTTATGACGGTCTTAAATATCCTTAAACCAGCCTGGGCCCGGTGCCCTCCATCTCACTGACAGGGGCTGCGGGCCTCTTTACGCCTCGCCTCAGGTGTCTGATTACGCCGCCACCGAGGCACGCTCGGAGAACACACTCATCCAGAGTAATGACACTTAGTGGGTGTAAGTCGAACCGTTGGAACAACACGCTGCAGCCCCAGACAAAGACGGTGACCACGGAGGCGCGGCAGCTGCTGCAACATTAGAGCGGCGTGTGTGCAGGCAGCGGGATCTGGGATCTGGGATCTGGGATCTGGGATCTGGGATCTGGGATCTTCTGCTGGATCCTGGATCCGTGCACACAGGAGCAACTCACAGACCGTACGTGGTTAGCATGGCTAGCGCGAGGCAAACCGAGGCACGGCTCCGAGTTGAGTGTATCGATCGCTCCCAGAATCAAACGGCGAGGGCAGCTGGGAGACTGCGGGAAAGCTCCGCATTGTCGAAGCCCTCTAGTGTGCTTCCTCTCATATTCTTGCTTTAATCGTGTTCTCCCCTCCAGCAGCCCGGTTACCCATCACTCCTCCTCCACCTCCTCCTCCTCCTCCTCCTCCTCCTCCTCGCTCAGCAATGACCACTCAGACTGAAAGAAAAGAAAGGAGAGCATTTATTCTGCAGGGCATTAATAAGCATGGCTCTTGGCGAGCTGGCCCTTCCTACGTTCCCACACAGAATGCATGCGCAAACACATGGGCGCGTACTCAGCCTCTCAAATATTCAGTGATGCTTGGCCCCCCGCCAAAACCTCTCTGGGGCTGAAAAGAGGGGACGCGTTAGCGCGGAGCACGCTTGGAGTGGCTGTCCGAGGGAATGGCGGAGAGTGCGCGCAAGACTGCGCCACTGTGGGCCGGTGCATTATCCACACACAGTCCCTGCCAGCAAACAGTCTGGGCACGTCGTTGGCCACCGGCCACCGCTCCTGGAAACGTGCACGCACATATGCAGCAGCTTCACTGCACGGCTCATCATTAGGGTGAAAGATGGCAGCCATCTTGCCCCTGTTTGACGATCATCCAGTGGGATTTATTACGATAGATTATTTATTATGGTAGATTATTTATTATGATAGTTTTGAAGACATCCCTAATTGTATTTACTTAATCGAGAAATCAAATTTAAATCAAGCTGATCATTTAAAAGAAAGTCTAAAGTTATTCTGGAATAAACTTCAAAGGTGCTCCGGCCCAACTCGTCATTCTGACAGGAAAATCGTGTTTTGCAAAAATCTCTGAAATTTAGAAAATGACTTTTATCCAGACGTGCAATTTTTTTTTTTTTTCCCGCAATAATAAAATCAGTTTAGACGGGCTCCTGCTTCGCACCAGGTACAGCAGCCCCATGCAGCTCATTTTTTTTACGTAATACACCGAGGTCATGAATATTACAAGCTGTTCCCCTCCGGCTGTGTTTTCATCCGAGATTTGAAAGGGTTTGTGCTAACCACCAATGCTAAGTGCCGATGTAGCTGCTGTGTGAAGAGGACTAATTTCTCACATTAACCAGTGAAAATTCCTGGTGAAGACGATTAAGGACAGTTCCCTAATGACAGAAACGCTGACAGGACTTTGGAATGTTTGGGACCTACAGTATCTTTCAGCTTTTCTACTTTTTGGCTTTTTTCTTAGCAAAAATCCCAAACGCCGTCAGGAAAGAGTTTTTTTTATAGATGGTTTATGTATTCAGGGACGCCCAGCCCTGCATGTGCGGCTGCGTCCGTCATCATCTTCAAGCAGTGACGTGACCTGGAAGAAGGCCACGACGGCAGCGAGCTCCAGGAAAGCAGCACACCGAAGCAGAAAGGAAAGCAAACAAAGCCGCCGCGAGAGGGACCGAGTCGCAGTTATTTTGTACGAGTGAAGAAGTAAACACTGAGCTCGGTCAACCGTTTGAATTAGCCCTCTTTTATCCTCTAATCACGCAAGAGTGAGTGCTCTCTGAAAAGACAGTTTTCACCCAGTTCCAGGAACTGGATCTAAAGAGGGAACAACGCAGCCCAATGATCTGCTTTTAGCTGGTAATTTTAAACATCTATGAATCCAAACGCTTGACGCGGAGCTTTTATTCCCACTAATTATGGGAACACAAGCTCAAACACACAAACACGTGCCTGATTGAAACATCGCTGGATAAATCCTCTTCCAGTCCCGTCAAAGAACGAACAAGTTATCAAAATCGCCCGTGTTCATACTTGCTTGACGCTCCTCAGGGAGAAAAACCCCAGCAGGTTTCTTCTGTCTGCCATCTTCCAACACATTCACAGGAGAAACAGTCAAATGAAGTAGTTGATATTTACTAGTTTGCTGCTGATATTTAAAGGATGTGTTGTGTGTGTCGAGGGAGGAGCAGAAATCGTTAAATCACATCTTGGAACAGGTCAAAAGTGCGATTAGGTCATTTGCCTTTCAAAAATAAAGATCCAAACGGCTGTTTGTGTTAAAGAGTTTGCTCTGCTGCGCAGCCGCCTCTGCCTCCCGTCCTTCAGCTCGTCTGTCATCAGGAGCTGCAGCTCCAACATGCACATAAACATACAGGCGACTCTTCCTGGAGGCCACGCTCGCGTATTTTTAGCCCTGACCTCCTCCTGCCGAGGCAGGTTCGTGTAATAACACACGCCAATCACCTCTGCGAGCGCTCCCTTGGAACGCTTCCTCGCCTGCGCTCCAGGCAGAGGACCGCGGGTGAGGAAGCAGAGATCAGCCACGTCAGGATGTCTCCGGCCTGGTTTTTGGTGGCAGTGCTGCACATCTGCAGTGGAGGCGGGCACGCAGTGCTGCTAATGGTGTGGGAGAGGTGCGCTTCAATAATTCAGTTTAG
Organism: Arothron firmamentum; assembly: GCA_016586285.1. Classification (NCBI taxonomy): domain Eukaryota; kingdom Metazoa; phylum Chordata; class Actinopteri; order Tetraodontiformes; family Tetraodontidae; genus Arothron; species Arothron firmamentum. The sequence goes on from BJFM01000059.1 coordinate 453,352, forward strand.
TTTAGGAAAACGTGGAAGTTCCAGTTCATGCAAAGGTGAACGTCAGCGGCAGGTTTCGTGACGAGCCCCAAACTCTCCTGCAGTAGAGGGCGGAACTGTTAGCCTAGCATACGGCTGCTAGCCGTCCGCCATGATGCAGCGTTGCAGTAGCCACGTCCCTGCAACGCTGCTCGCCGCTGTTGTCAGGGGACGCGTCTGGCTTTATTCACTGAACACAGACGAGTTGTGTGGAATTAAAATGCCTCTTACCGCCTGGATTCCGCTCCCAACACGCGGCGGCTCATTAACATACCGCAGATTTGAAATGTCCGACACGCATGAAACAGGCCTCTTAATGAATCTGACCACAGTCGCATCGTCGTCTTTGATCGTAGCGAAGATTCCGCGAATTATTCATGATCTATGCTATGTTTACTTGATTTACTAGATTTGTGCCACTCAGCTCGTCTGTGGACCAGCTCGCCCGCCCGTCCTCCCCTGGCTGTCCCGCTGAGCGGCGTTCGGAGGCCGGAGCATCTGCCTGCTCCTCACCCGCCGCACATTCATCATTCAGACGCCGTAAATGATCCAGCGGAGCAGGTAGCCACATCGGGATCAGGCTGTCAGGTTAGACGCCGGTCAGAGAGCTGGAACGCCAGCGTGGTAGTCCGTGGAAGCAGCTTCAGGAAGGCGCTGATGTGTTTGGGTGCAAAGGGAGCAACAGGAGGAGCAGAGGGTCTGGCTGGGAGGCTAACGGGGCTAACGAGGATGAGAAATGGAAAGGCAGGTGATGATAAGTCTGCAGCTGGTGTGTGTGTGTGTGTGTGTGTGTGTGTGTGTGTGTGTGTGTGTGTGTGTGTGTGTGTGTGTGTGTGAGCGAAAAGAGGAAGAGCATGGTCCAGAGATGTCCCTCCGGATTGGACGACTCCTTCACAGTTCTGAAACATTTATGAAGAAGCCATTTCTTAGCGTTTCTCTATCGCTCGCCTGTCTCTACATCTGCTCGCGCCGCCTTTTTTCATGAGATAGAGGCTGAAAAGACAAACGTGCACATCTGCAGAGTCTCCTTTAAAGAATCTCTTTTATGGTTAATTATTATTCCCACAGAGAGGACACACCACAGATCTGGTAGAAAATCTTTAGAAAAAAGAATAGACTGTCTCTCTTTCTCTCTAACTCTCTTTCTCTCCGGGCATTGTGTTGTTTACCATTCGTTGGAGCTGATTTATGGTGTCAGATTCACACATGTACACAATCATGCACACACACGTGCATTTAAGTGCATCGTCAACAAACGGCGGATCAGTCTCTCTCCCATCTGCTGAGTGTGCCAGTTTGCCGCAGGCATTAAGACACCTTAAGATGCGTCACGAGCTCTCTCTCTCTCACTCTCTCTCTCTCTCTCTCTCTCTTGCTCTCTCTCTCTCTCTCTCTCTTTCTTTCTTTCTCTCTCACACACACATGCATTGCGTGCACGTGCGGGAGGAAGAAAGTCAAGCTACAATAGAATATTCAGTTGGAAATGGGAGCAGGCAGCCCAGGAACAAGAGGCATAAATTATCCCATCTCCCTGTAGGAGACAATCCCGAAGACAAATGTAAATGAGATTCCAAGGAGAGAGTCAAGTTTTCGGTAAAGCTATCATTTTCCAGAAATATGATCTCCCTTGCTGTGCTCGCCATATTTGGAACCCTCTCCTCTTTGATCCTGCAGCTGTATTAGCTTCCACTTACGCCAGCACGCACGTGCATTGTGACTGGAAACGACCTCGTTGGAAGCCTTGCTGGGTTTTGGGGCGACGCGTGTGTCCTCCTTCTCAAATGTGTTCTGCTGTTTGCGCCGAAGCCTCGGAGTCAGATGGTCCCATAATAATTCAGAGGGAAGGCGGCTCAGGCTGTGGCGCTAATTATGGCTGATTTCTTGGATTTGATCTCTTTCCAGCCCATGTGCGTTGATGCAGCCTAGCCCAGATCTGATTGGGCAGCTCTGCAATGGCAACCTCAGTTGAACCAGTGTGACAGCAGAGATGCACCCTGCTAACCCATTAGCTTCCTTTGAGAATGGATTCTTCCTGGAATATGAGCGGTTTTCACACCATGACATCGAGCTCTGCACCCAAACCCCAAATCTGCCTTTCACTTTGATTAGATCCGACCATTACCCTCCAATTTCGCATCAATATCTTCATCGAGGCCTGTCTGATGTTGCGGTAATCTGCGCTAAAGTCGCCTCGATTTCAACAACCTGAAGAACATTTTTGTGGCGGTGATGTACGGCTGTCCCCCATCAGTCAGGGCTCCAGAACTATCCACACGACTCTGGTCCAGTTAATGTCCAGACAGTTTGTCCTGTATCGGAGTCATGGTAACATGGCTGCCCCCCCCTATCAGGCCGTCTGCAGGATGTTGCATGATTCAAACGTTTTCCTCCCGTGCGCTCTGCCCGGGACATCTGTGGCGGCAGAGGGCTCCGCCCTCCAGGTGACGCGCTGAGAGGTCTTATCAACAGGTTGCTCAGGTCCAGCTGGCTAAGCCCCTTAACTTGCGACCAGAAGGACCCCTGACATGACGTGACTCCTGACACCGACAGAGATGCAGCTTAGACCTTCTCCACCTGGCACAAGCTGACCAGCACCGGCGTAGTGCCCGGCGGGAGGCCCAGGGCTCCCAGGTGTCCCACATTAGGCAGAATGCTGCTCCAGCAGGAAGAAAGAGAAAAGAACAACCGCCTCTTTCCACGGCTGAAGTGAGCACAGGGCTCGCAGGTGCGGCTGTGCTGATGGTCGCATGATGGTCGCCAGTTGCAGGTAATGGTTTGTGACAGCGGAGCAGATGACAACATGGCAGAGACTGGGAGGGGTGCAGCAGCGGAGCGGAGTAAACACACAGCCCGGTGACCCGTCCCGCTGCTGCATGCAGCCTTTTAATTTACTTACTGCGCTAATGCAATTATTGCCAGAGTCATTTACTATGTCTGAGAGGCTCTTGTGTTGGTGTGTGTGTGTGTGTGTGTGTGTGTGTGTGTGTGTGTGTGTGTGTGTGTGTGTGTTTAATTACCCTGGACCTGCTGCCTCTATACAAAGATGTTAGGTGCCTGTGGATGTGTGTGTGTGAGTATGTGGATACATGGATGTTTGTACGATCTCCTGCCTTGTGTGTGTGTGTGTGTGTGTGTGTGTGTGTGCGTCTGTGTGTGTGTGTGTGTGGACGGCACCATCTGTCTGTATCTGTGGTGTTGCTGTCCCTGATAGCCGCTCGCTAGCCGTCTGGCACCTGCATCAAAGGCAAACTTGCCTCTGGAGATGCGTGCGTTTCACAAACACACTACCTGCGACACCGTCGTGCATCGCCGCAGCAGCTGGAGCACAATAGCAGCAACCACACACCAAACTGTTGGCGATGCGTGCCAGGAGCAGAGGAAAAGGTCGTCTTTAGCGACACAAACCACAGCAGCCTCTTCTGCTGTTGAAATATTGCTAATATTTGCAGGTTTGATTGCAAAGATTTGATTCAGAGTTGTCGAATGTCGGCCCACTCAGACGTTCCCACAAACGCCAACAATCACATGGTCTTTAAAGCTCTGCCAAACTGACTAAAGCTCGCTGTAACATATCAAATCTGTGGGGTTCTGGCCCATAATCGCAGAGCCGGGGTCAAAGGTCACATGAAGAAGTAAATTACAACAACATGTGTCCCTTCCAAGCATGGGAATGCTTTTTGACAGAGACCATTAGTTTAGCAGAGAAAAACAGGTCAGCTTCCTGGGAACAAAAGAAACAATTCCACTAACTTCAGTACATGGTGATGAGACGCGATCGAAGCAGCGCCGGCTCTGCTCCAAACCCAGGTAGATTTTAGCCCCTCCCTCTCAGCTGAGGGTGGAGGGGCCACGCTAATTACCCTTCCCACACCCACTCTAGTTCTTCATGAAGCCTGCCTGGGAGCATAGACCTGTGTATGTGTGTGTGTGTGTGTGTGTGTGTGTGTGTGTGTGTGT
>BJFM01000059.1:457388-472950 GCA_016586285.1 Arothron firmamentum
GTGTGTGTGTGTGTGTGTGTGTGTGTGTGTGTGTGAGGTGCTGGGGCCGTGGCTCCTGTCACTGGGGGGGAAGGGGCAGACACCTGTCTCCAGTCCACACAAAGGTCGTCCTCCAGGGGTTTGGGAATGACTGTGACTCAGCAGCTCTGCTCCGAGTGCACCAACATTAGCATCACAAATCATGTCAGAGGGAACAGAGCGCACTCTTAGCCGCTGCCTGTAAACGCCCCAGCCAGGGCTTTTGTTGTGTCTGTTATTCAGAAAAAAATCAGTTTAGAAATTTAGTTTTTGATTTAAGATTTTACTCACTTTTCCCCCACAGGCCTTGCCTACATCACGGCTGAACAGAAGCAATTTTAGCTCTTCATCTGGAACCGTTCTCCACTTAGCAAAGTTGTTCTTCCGTCAAGATGGAAGCTGCCTGCAGTCCTGTGTGCTGTCACGCGTCCACTCTACAAAATTCTGCTCCGTAGCGCCAAACTCGCTGGAAAGCTTTCGGATAGATGAATGAATGGATGGGTGGAAGATTAAACAGGCAGACAGAGTTATGCAGGGACACACACTTTTAGTCCGAAGTACAAACAGCCGGAGTGCAGTGGCATCTGTTAAAAGAGAAAACCTATAAACAGCTTTTGTGGATTAACGGTAAATTTATTAAACCCGGTAAGCATATGGATAAACAAGTTAAGCTTATCAATTAGCATTGGAGCATGTCGGTGCCCAGGTTGAAGCCAAAGCCAGCAGCGCCAGAGTTCCAGGTCAGATCATACCAACAACAAAAGCACCCTTTTTACTCTGATATCAACTAGCTTTATATTTACGCCTTCTCTCATAGTTTTTGGGGTGATGCAGCCGGTTGTTTTTAAATATCAAGAAAGATGATAAGAGCATTTAGAACAAAAGGTATTAGAGTTAATTGGGGATCACTGTGGTTCACCATTATCCCAGCAGCAGTGCGGAGCAATTTCAACCTACTAATCTGGATAAGAGGGGATGTAACTGCATATTAACTACTGCACAAAAACTGCTTTAATAATAAGCAGTGAATCCAGGATGCCTTTGTGATTAGCAAATTAGCTTAGTGCAGAATATTCTCTGCGCTGCTCTGTTTGATCTACTCCTACTGTGCATGTTTAAGTCTACAGGAATTAATAACAAGTGATAATTAGCTGAATCATATTAAAGGGTATGATAATGTTGCTCAAAAACCCCCCCCCAAAACAACAGGTAAACTGGGTCATGTGCTTGTTTTGACCTATATTCAGATACAGTCGGTATGAAGCAACACTTCCCCAAGAAGGGAAATCTGAAATATTTATGACGGCACTGGTGTGAGCTCGCCTTCCCTGGCTCTTTCTCAGGGCTGTGCAATTTTGTTTTCGAGTTTTCAAATTTAGCGAGCTCTCCACAGCTGAGACAGGCGGCTTTGAGCGGGTGTCCGTGCCTGCCCTGCCTGTTCCGATCCGGCCTGGCTGCCACGCCCGCAGTGCCTGCCTGGGGCCAGCGGGAGGGCAGCGGGAGAGGGAGAGGCAGAGGAGCGGCGGGCTCCAGTGCATGGTTCCAGCCCGGGAATATAGGTCATCTGGTCCTGGAGATAAAACATGGCTGCCAGGGTGGAAGGAGGGTGCAGATGAGTAAATATAGAGATGCTGCTGATTCCACGGGATGGGCAGTGATGACCACAGGGAGGGAGAGGAAAGCACGCGCCGGGACAGCAGAGGATTAGGGTGGGCATGGCATCGGAGCGCAGGAACCTCAGCGCAGGGAGAGGCATGGGTGGGGCGTGAGCCGCGGCTGAAAGGCACTCACAAGGGCAGGAGTGTGTCCGTGGCTTCCAGAGCCGCAGCTGTGGACGGCACACAGTGTCGCCCTCTGTTTGCCCGTGGCTGGTGGCGACCACGGGGCGGGTGAGAAGAGGACGCCCGTCGTCCACGGTTCCTTTTGTTTCCGCTGGTTGGATCGGCCGTTTCAGTCAACCGATGCAACATCAAGTCTGAGACAATCAGCAGCCAAAGAAACGTTTGCTAGTTTCAGTCTGAGCCGAAGGCTGCAGCTCACTGCTGGACGCGGCTCTGAGGACGGGGGCCCGAGGCCTGCTGGGGGCTCACTGGCATCAGTAATGTTCCAGGCTGCCTTCACAGCCGCGGCGCTGCCTTCCTTCTCAAACGCCTCACAGCTGCCGAAGCGTTTGCTGAGGTGGATCTAAAGACGGAGGACTAGAGGACGGCAAAGTGTGCGTCAGCTCATGGAAGGACGGGATGAGTGCAGGAGCTAAAACAGATGCATGTCGTCATAAAACTGTTCAACATTACCGTTGAAACACTGAATATCAGTGAAGGGGCCCTGCTGCACACTCAAAGGTTGACCTTTGAGAGGGGCCGACCCTGGGACACACCCTGCCAGGAGCATTTTTGTAGGACTAAAAACTGAAAACAAGTCACGAGTCAGAGGAAAGAAGTGTAAAGAGTGTTGTTCAGACGAGTGCGTCCCTGGTGCGTGTCAACGATCTGCGGGGTCAGCGTGGGTGCACCCCAACAAAGAAGATAAACCCTCACTGACCGGCTTTTAAAGGCGGAATCAAGACGTCTGTCTGGTGACCATGAGTCCCATCAGATAGAGTCTTAAATTACCTCCGCATGGAGACGGTTCCCCCTCTGACAATCAATCGTTACTTGATCAAGCGCTCGGCTGGTCCCTGCTCCTGCATCAAAAGGTTCCAAGGGCAGAACAAAGAGATTCCCGTCAGTCATTAGCTCGGTCCTCCGCCTTCCAAACCCCAGAGAGCCCATAATGATCATTTGGCTTAAAGACAAAGACAAACAAGCCAAACAGAACCTGCGAGCGTGGAGGTGCTGCTGCTGCTGCAAACACCACCACCACCACCGCCACCACTCCCCCGGCTGAGTGCTTTTCCACTCATCAAAATTGAACGAGCCTGAGATGCGCACTGACTTCCAGAGCTCCCCTATTTTGGCCAAATAACATCTAAATATAGTGCGGGGCTACTTGAGAGGGCTGCTGGGTTCAGGGGAGATGAGCAGTGTCAGGTTAAGAGACAAACAATAAAGGCAGCAGTGGAGGGTAAACAGCCGGGCTGGATGGGGACCTGATATGGAGAGTGTTTATGGAGGTGAAAGGGTCACAGAGGGACGGGTCCTCAGTGAGGGGCTGAGGAGGGATCTGCTTATAGGGACACGTAAATGTGAAGGGTCACTGCAGCACGGCCGAGCTGGGACAGACAGACTGTCTGTCTCTGCTGCACTAAGGAGTTTAGGGACACGCAGAGACTCAGCTGCCTGTCTAGACAGCCAGATAGGAGAGGCAGTCAAGGAGAAGTCATTCCAAACCCCCCCCATCCATACAGATGCCTCCTTTCAAGGGCTCCTGCAGACAATAGGAAACCTCAAAGAACCCCCACACCTCAAAGTCACCTCCGAGAAGTAGCGACGCCAGAATCTCCGCGTCAGAGCTTTGCTGCAGGTGCAGATGACCGTCGGATGGATGGGCTGGAATGAAAGAGCGACGGGTCTCTGCCTGTTGAACGGAGTTTCTTCTCATGGGGGGGATAGAGACCCAAACATGTCTGCCAGCCGCCAGCTCTGCCGTTTCTCGCGTCTTTTGTGCTGCTTGAAGTCAACAGTTTAAAGTCCAGCTTAGCGGGATTTCAGTCAGGCTACCGTGGAGGGAGCTCTTTTAATGAATCTAGTTTTTTGTTTTGTAAATACACCGACACCCTGATCTCTGGTAAATCTGTGGAGCCTTAAATCCTCTAATTGTTTTACAAATGACATTAGCTCTTAACTCAACCGGTGTTATTGACACCAAACATGAATATTGTTTCATATGAAGTGAAGAAATCAGTGTGTGTGTGTGTGTGTGTGTGTGTGTGTGTGTGTGTGTGTGTGTGTGTGTGTGTGTGTGTGTGTGTGGGCGTGACTGCCCTTCTGTCTGTCACCGTGAGCAGGCGTGAGCCAGGCTGCGTGCAGAGGCCCAGAGCGAACCCGCGCCGCCGTGGCCCCGGTCCCTGCTGCGGGCTGATAGGTTTCTGTCTCTTCCTGTTCAAATAGAGGTTTGATCAGGCACTTTAACAGGCTGCCCTATTCAAACAGGCTCCGGGAGCCGGCAAACACAGGCCTTTGTTTACGTGTGTGCGGACATGCTCGGGTCAGTGTGATTAGTGTTGGCGAGTGGATGGAAGAACACGACCATCTGGATGATTTCAGATACACTCTTACTAATTTCTGGATTGGTAAATGATCAGATCTGCCCTTTTTGCTTCTACGCAACACATTCGTTCATGAGTAGTGAAAAACTAAATTACGGGGATCGTTAACGGCGTCCTTGAAACCCGGAGCTTACTGTCTTAGAGCGGGTTCTCCGTGTCTCTCCTCCTGTGTGATAGAATCAGTGTTAGAATGTTCTTCTTCATCACCGTTCGCACGTCTGTGGTGCATCCATGCTAATAACTGCTGCTTCTAATAACCTGGAGCCGCAGAAATGTGCTAATTAGAGACGTTTCCTTTGGGTCACAGCAGGTTCCGGTCTGGCAGCGCGATTAAAAGGCCGTGACTTAAATAAAATTACTGAGATTGCAGTCAGCACTTGTCCCGGCCGTGAGGTCAGGGTCGGTCACTGGGGGGTGGGGGGGTGGGGGGGTGGGGGGGGGAGCGGAGGTGAGAGTGTAAATGTACCGGAGCAGGCTGGGAAGTGAGAAAACTGTGAGGCGCTTCTGGCCACACTTCAGTAGCTACAGTCGAAATGTTGAAAAATACAGTCGAAGAAACCAGATTTGTGCGGATGGACACTGAGCTGATTGATTAAAGTCTAAAAATGAGGAGATTTTTTTGTTAGTGTACCAGATTCATGACTTAGAGCAAGTAAAGTCCGTTACGGTTTTTATTTAACTGGCATTAGTGGATTTATTTGTCATGTACTTTATTGGCTAATTCAATAAAAATACAAGAAACAGAAGCAGGAGAAAAGGAAACGAGAGGTGGACTGTTGCGCACAATGTTCCTGACAAAGATTAAGAGCTTGAATTAATAACATGTGATATTTTCCTGGCCTGAAATCAGTGGCTCCAACCAGGATTCACTCATGGAAAGAGCGCGCACAAATATCTCTATTAAGACTTTAAGCCAAGTGAAGAAATACGTCCACTACTGCTGAAACTTCCTGCTGGCAGTGAACACAAATGAGTGGCCATGAATATGACGACGCTGTCATGTGTTTTATTGTCTTACACAATTTTTCCGCATTTAAAAAAAACTTTAAAAAAAAGAAGTATTTCAACTGTGTGGAAACCAAATACTGTGTTGGAGTTGTGGAAGGATGGGCGAGGGTGATGAAGAATCCTTCCATGCTGCAGGTTGGCGTGCTGAGCGGAGGATTTTTAATCTTCAGGACTTCTGCCTGGACATAATGATTTTCATATTCAATTTATTCTGACTGCGGTGATATAAATAATATCTGCCTCAGTGCACAAAGAAGAGCGATTTAGGTTTGTCACCGTTCTGCGAAATGAGGCTGCCTGCGTGGAGCAGGGTCTGCTGTGTGACTAGCCTGGAGTCCTGTGTGTGCGTGTGTGTCTGTGTGTGTGTGTGTGCGTATACATGTGACTGGTTCAATTCCATAGAGGTTAATTAGAGATAATCAGAGGGAAGCAGTATTCTGCCACAGAGCAAACGCCACTAATTTGTTATCACGATCTGCTCTCTTTGTCTCAGCTCTTTTTTTGTGTTTTTTTTTCTCCTTCCATTGTTTCATCCCTGTTTTTGCGTGCTGAGACAGAGGCTGCAGGTAGTGCCTTAGATAAACACCTGGGTGACAGTCGTGGCCTTGAAGGTGTTTTGAGTCAGGTTTAACTCACAACTCGGTTGCTGCTCGGAAAACTTTGCTTTTTCCAGCTCTGCCTGATCAAGTCGGTGTTGGTGCTGCACCCTTAAAAGACTCATCTCCTCTGAGCGGATACAGTCCGGTAACACTGACATTTAACTGTAAAGGGGAGTTTGGTTGGATGTGTGGTGGATAAATAAAAAATAGAATAACTAAAATGGCCAGGTACAGATTTCGCTGTGGAAGATCACTCATTCTGCTTTCTTAGCTTCCCGTGTTGCTCAAACGCTGAGTGAATGTTGCTAAACGGAACTAGCATCAACTGGGAAATCACCTGTGTGATAAAAGTGTATCGTCCAGAAGCGTTCTTTCTCTTCAGTCAACCTTGGTGCAAAAGAAAAAGGGATTTTTTCTTTTTGAGTGCTTTTTCTCGCCTCAAACCATTTAGCTATTTCATGACAATATGTTAATTTGACATTCCAATTTAGAACAAGTCACTCAAAGCTATGTTTTTTGTTGTTTTTTTTCGCTGCTGTGCAGACTTGAAGGGCGTCATCATTGAAGCCAGAGTTGAACTAAATTGGTTTAATTAAATTCTGCTTCAGTCAACAGAACGACATTGCAGAATTCACAGAGAATAATGACTTATGAGGTGCTGAAGGATTCCCATCCTGCTCACAGGACACAGGACAGCGTTTATCCCTGAAATTAGAATAAGTAGCAGCTCTGCTGTGTTTAGGCTTCATACAGGACACCAGAGCAGTGGGGGGAGGGGGTGTGCTGACGGGAGCAGCACCGTGGCATTTTTATTAAGTGTGGGTATATTTTCATGGTGTGTGTGTGTGTGTGTGTGTGTGTGTGTGTGTGTGTGTGTGTGTGTGTGTGTGTGTGTGTGTGTGTGTGTGTGTGTGTGTGTGTGTGTGTGTGTGTGTGCGCGCATGGTCATGCAATGCCACAGGTCATCAATAATATAGTATCTCCACTCTCACACATTTAACACTTGGTTTCACTTGATTTTACTCGTCTGGCTCCTTGCCCTTGGGGGGAGGGGGTGTAGTTATCATTAAAACATCTCCTTCCATCCTTCTGCGACGGAGAAATTCACCTTTACATTGGAAAAACCAGTGACATGGAATAAGAAATCCCAGATCTGGAGCCAGAACGCCAACTGTACACGTTACAGGAGCGCATTTCCATTTGCTCCATAGCAACATAGAACTATTTGTAATTGTTTTCTGTTGCAATTTGCATCGCTTCCAGTTTGGTGGTCCTGGTACCGAACAGGTTCAGTCGCATCATTTGACTTGTAGCCCCAAAACGCAGGAAAAGGCCGACTACTTATTTAAATCACTGGAAACGCTCTGCTGGAGTTTGTTTGATTAAAAATCTGGCAGAAACGACAGAAAGGAAAGTAAGCCAAAGACTAAAAAAAAAAAAGTTTTTTCAGAAGTTGAGGGGGGACAAAACGCGATTAGAAAAGAAAATTCATGAATTGGGGGTGTGGGCGCGGAGGCATTCATCTCTGCCAGTCTGCTGGTCAATATTGTCTGTGGTCCCGGCTGCTGGATGCTGCTGTAAATGATTGATATGGCAATAACCTGTTTGCCCAGGTGGCTGAAAGCACAGCTTTCCTCAGTCTGACTGAAGCAGCATGCAGGTGGAAACAGGCCGCTCGCTCCGAGGAGCGTTAAAAAGAGCTGCAGATGCTCCAACATCTGTGCGCTTGGGTCTTCCTCTGAGCCCACTGCCATTTTAGGATGTCATTTACGCTCCCTTCAGTGGATTACACGTGCGTGTGTGCCGTATATATATGTCTTCTGGAAGCTGGACAACATCTGGACGTGCTAACAAAGCTTCGTTCCAGCCTTGAATGTTTAGACTGCCGGGCTGAGCCAGACACAGCGGTGCTGGCTGCTGGGCCACACGTAACCGCCGCTGACATTTATCCCCGATAAATCAGCGTCCCAGAGGCTGCTGGGAACGACCGAGGAGGCGAGCAGCTTTGATTGAGAGGTGCCCTCTGTGCTCTGAACGACCTGCATCTGGATCAGAGCTGAAGGTCTCCTCAGAGGTAACCGCAGATAAGATATGGCTGCTGGATGTGGCTCCGGAGGCCTCAGCCTTCAGCCCACTCGGTTCAGCTTCGTCTCCACCCACAGACGTCTCCTCCCTTCAGCCTTATCAGCAGCAGTTACCCAGACGTCTGACACTCCAAAGGCTGAGACATAAACACTCGTTACAGGAAAGCCTGATGCTATAGGCTAGCTATAGGCTAGCTCTGTGCTAACGCCGTGGAGATTTGTGGTGAAGTGAGGGTTTTTCCTCTAAATTGTTAGGAAAATCACTGACCGTTCCTCTCAAAATGTGTTTAAGATGAATTTTCTTGCAACGTTTGCTCCGCGTCACATGACCTGGACTGTTCACAAACGGGACCCCCGGCAGTGAACCAACATCAGGCTGTCGGGGGAGTCTTCCGTTTGGTCAGCCTGGTCACGTCGGCATCGATGCCGCAGGCTAACGGCTGCCAGGTGTCACAAGCCTTTAACAGTCAGGTGCTCCGAGGGGACAGATCTTTGAATTTGCAGCGTGGAAGGATCCATCAGCTCGCTGGCCCACCACAATTAAGGAATCTGGGATATGAACCCACAAACTCTATAGAAGGGAGAACTTAACAACCTGACCAAGAGCTGCTCGAGTGTGTGTGTGTGTGTATGTGTTTGTGTATGTGTGTGTGTCTATCTACAAAGAAGCGCCTGAATGAGAGACACAGCAGATGACAGAGAAAGCGAGAGAATGTATCAGAGAACGTATTAGGAGGATGTTTTCCTCCTTGAAACCTTGTGTTTTATCAGATAAGAGAGGAAGCAGCAGAGACCTTCTCACCTCATTTCTGTGCTGATGAGAAAGAGAGGAGATTCTGAAACATTTCTTTTTGTGGCACTAAAACGAGCAGGACTTGTTGGAAAAGGCTTTATTGTTGCAGCCACAGACCATCAGTTATTATTTTTGGGGTACAAAAATCAATAAAGGCAGCGGTTTTGTCTGTGAGGGTGCAGAGAGGGACGGTCAGCAGCTTCCTGACATCGAGTAAATGGACAATCTTCTAAATGTCTACTTCTGGATGGGTGGAGGGGAGGTTAAGGGCCGTGATGGAGGATCTCGCAGTAGGAAGGCTGGTCCTGAAACACATGCGTCCTGGATCCCGGCGCCTCGGCGGGCACCAGGCTGGCGGAGGGAGGGCTGACTGGCTGACCAGCCCAGACTGGCTGCTACATCAGCCCAGTGGCTCCAGTTGGCCTCATCCACGAAAACACACACATTTTAATGCCTGTTTGGGTCTTATTTGAGCCCATATCAGAGATCTTACTGATTCGTCTCATGACAGAAGCATTTGTCTGGGTCTCACTGTGGATTAAAGGTTGCTGCTGCTCCATGAAATCTCCTCTGATTATTAGAGAGCAGGTTATAATCTCCACTCTCACTTTCTTGGATGAACAAAGCTTATTCTACAGGTTGTTATATGCTGTCAAACATTTCATAATCCTCCTTATATATTAGTGTTTTTATGAGGCTGGAACGCATCTTTACAGCATGCCAAATATAGATTTAACCAATGCTCTTTTATTCTCTTTCTTTTTTTAATTTATTTTATTTATGACTTACTTCTTTGCTCCCAGCCTGTTATTCGTCAATTTCTGCCCCATACATAATGAATGCGGTGTGAGTGAGTCAGGGTGGAGTTGGGATATGGGCCTTGTAGGCATTTGAGGGAGAGAGAGAGAGAGAGAGAGAGAGGGAGAGAGAGAGAGGGAGAGCAGCAGGCTAACTGAGACTCTGAGCCAAGTCTGACTACAGTTTATTTAGCTTTTTATTCCAAACAGCACGCAGGCTATGGGACGAGCTCGCAGCCCATGTTTTGGTTTGCGTCTGTGATGTCAGCTTCCCTTTTTTATCTCCTTCCCATTACTGAGCGGTCAAAGGTGCTCTGAGGTTTCAGGAGGGGATGTTATTAAACGTATTTTTAGAAGAAGATATTCATCATTAAAAAGGAATGACTGCTGCCCCGCCAACACACGCACGCACGCACTCACACACACACACACACACACACACACACACACACACACACACACACACACACACACACACACACAAACACACACACAGCTGCACCATAAAATAAGAAATAAATAGAAACTGGCTGGACTTTAAAATAACACAACATAACTTTTAAAATTCATACATGAAAAAAGCTAACAGGCATTAGCAGGGCTAGCTGACCTTGATCATTACATTGCATATAAATGAGTGTATTCTGCAAGTGTATTCATTTTAGTTTGCTTGAAATCTCAATAGCAGATAATGGAAAAGTACTTCATAGTTCATCATAAAAACAGAAAATGTGTCCGTCAGACATGTAGTCGTAAGTTGATTAAAGGGCTTATTACTGAACTTTCTATTTCATGAACTAGCACGGAGGACATATCAGTGAGTACGTCACCATCGTGTTAAAATTCCCCACAAAGAAAAGTTCCTTGTTAGCATTGACCATGCTAACAGGACGCTGATGAACCGTTTGAGTTTAGGAGCGTCTTTTCCCTGGAACCATTTCTCTCGTAGGTATCGATCCTGAGCGAGGCTAAAGCCGATAGCTGGGCTGCCAACAGCATGGGAGCCAGCTCCCAATGTTCCCCGCTGCTGACAGGCCCAAACCAGCGTCGTTATGACTGCGCTAAGCATTGGCAGTCAGGCCGCGCGCTCTCCTCTCTCACTCTGTGATAAACTACTGATGGGACTCGGGGTTTTTTCAGCATACATCAGCTCCAAAAAAGCGTATCAATTATTCAACCTCACAGCGGCCTGTTGTAATTACTTTGCGCTGATGGGGTGAGCCATTGCAACCAGGAGTCAATAAATCCAGCAATGAGATGCATAAAGTCGACTTGTCCCGCTCTGACAATCGCAGCTGATCAGGTTGTCCTTGCAGCCAGCTGGACACGAAGCTACTAGTCAAGAAGAAATATCACCAGTTCACTTTTCAGCATCAGCACAGATTGATGTTGGATTAGAAACGGTTTTCCCGTGACTCGTCTGCCGCGTTAATATGCTGCTTCTTGCTAAATGCTGGACAAAACCTGCTGACGTGGGCTGGCGGGACGCACGACATCATCGTCATCGTCATCTTTGAGACAGACTGACAGCAGAAAACCAGACAAACGTTCCAAACGGAGCTCAGGGTTCACGGTGCTAATCCACGCCTTCTTGTTTACATTTCAGATGACTCCCTCCTCGCTTCTACGTTAGCAAAGCTCCCGTAAGCTCCGCGGAATATTGATTGGCCGCTCGTCAGTCCGTGCACGAATCCGTTACATGAGATAGCAAACAGGGAAGGAGAAGGAAGAGGAGGGGAGCAGAGCGCGGTGACAGCTCCCCTCTCCAGATTTATCCCACCAGCCGAGAGAAGAGAGGGAAAGGACAAAAGAGGGAAAGGTGGCTGACTTAGGGGTGAGGCTGACAGCAGGATAAGGGAGCTGGATCCCCTGAGTGCCTTTGTGAGCCAGATTGAGCTGTGAAAGCCCGGCTGACACAGAGGAGGAGAAGGAGAGTGATGAAGAGCGGGACTGGAGCCTCAGACTTGGCTTTAACATCCACTGTGATGTGTGCCCGTGCAAGCTGACTCACTCTCCGTTTGACCACATCTGAATCCTCGTGCACGAGAAGCCCGCGTTGGCCATACCGCAGCTGACCGTACGAGCACACCATTAATGTCGAGCCACCAAGAAGCACGGCAGTATTTCAGTCAGCTCGCGTTTGAAATGTTGATTCAATCAGCGGAAAATAGTCCCTGGTTTTTTATTAAGTTTGGCACCCTGGCTCTGACCTCATTGCTCCCCACAGATATGTTTGCAGAGAGATCTTGGGAAGTGATGAGGAAAAAAAAAAAGAATAACTCTTGAAAACCCTCCTGTCAGAGCCCGCAGATGGATGGCTGCAGCTTTAACCCACACCGGGCGGCTGCGGCTGAGAGCCACGGAGCGTTTTTGCCGCTGTACCGTCAGGCGGCCGCATACGCCGCACACAGATCCACTGTTTACCGTCTGTAGGGACGGTAATTCTGACCACAGAAGGAAAAGAAGAAATTGGCTAAATCCCTGTTAATACAAGAAATCTGGGCTCCGCTCACAGCAGAAACCGATTTTCTGGGCCTTTTTTTTTTTTTTTTTTGACACTGAGAATAGTTGTCAACAGTTACACGTCTAAAGATGCGCACGCCGATTCTCAGCAGTTATTGTAGGTTTTCTTTCTTTCCTTTCCTGAGTCTGAATGGAACTGTGAGTTCTGCCCTCTGAGACAGACGGAACCCTTCAGAGGACGCTCCCGCTCAAGGCAATTATCTGTTTTATGGCTTGATTGTTGCAGAGGATGTCAGGAAACCGGTCGAACCGGGGGCACAATGCTAGCAGGTGCCGAATTAGCATCTCTCGTTGTTCTTGTGCCGCCGCCATGAAAGTGCTTCCAGCGTTCTGCTCTCCTCTCTCGGGCGTGGAGGCAATTTTAGCATCTCGGTACCAGAAACTTTCAAACAAAGGTGTCAGCTGTGAAGCTGCCCGCTGTGAACACTGATGTGGTGAATATTAAGCGAGCGTGGAAGGATCCTGCAGGCTGGTTCTAGCCTCCAGCTTCTTCTGCATGGACCCTGACAGATTGTCAGAATTACCTTGTTTTGTTTTTTTTTTTAACTCCTGAATTTAACCTTACATGTCAGCACCTTCATTTCCATTTGAAACATCTTTAGCCTCGTCTATCGTGCCACGCCTACAGAATCAGGAAAGCCCGGCAGCTCTCCCGACACCAAACTTCCCCTTGTTTCTCCCACACTCCTAAAGCTTGGACCAAAGTCTGAAATTTGGGGGGATTTATTGCCTTCAGCATTTATGGAGCAGTCTCACACTCACACACGTGCACTGTAGTAGGAAAGGAGGTTAAAAATGCTAATTTAGATGCACGCACAGAGGAGTGTAAATCCAGCCCTCATTGTGAATTCAGCACATTGGCTGCATTGTGCAGCGGCGACTCCCTTTATTCTATGAAGCTGTCATCCATCCTGAGTGTGGCAGCCAGCAGGCACGTACGGGGGCTCCCACAGGAACCATCCACTCCCTCAAACACACACGGGCTCTTTGCATACACATCAGCAGACATTGTAGGGGTACAAAGACCCATTAGTGCTGCGATGACTTGTAGGAACTCTCTGAAGGGTCTTTATTATCAGCAGAGGTGTGTTTATGGGTCCCGTCACGTGTGTCCGTGTGTGTGTGTGTGCTGCTGTTGATGTGTCTCTGAAGGTATCGGTGCGAGGGCGCGATGAGTGCGATGTTATAGCTTCCTCCCTCCCTGAGCGTTTGTTTTTTCGCTGTGAGAGAAAATCATGGCTACTTTTCCACTAACGACTCCCCAGATGATAATTGATTTTGCAGCCAGACACTAAAGAGGACATAGAAGAATAAAGGACACAAGTCAAAACAAGCAGATGGTCCAAGAGTGGTGGAATAATCCAGCCTGGGGGACACAAAAGTATGCTGAGCGATGGACGCGGCCGCTCGCATCAAAACCCAGAATCACGTGAAAACTCCCACCACAAAGCAACTGCTGACGGTGTCTTTGTGCAGCCCACAGCCTCTTCTCACAAGTCCGTCAACACCAAATTAGCGTTAAACTGATATCTGTGGAAAATGTGCCCAACACATTTAGTTTGACTCTTTTCGTTGGACTAAAACGATGATGAAAGGAAGATTTGCCAGAAGTTTCTCCATTGAATTAAATGTGTCCAGAAATGTACATTATAAATTTTAGTGCATAGAAAATTACGAAAGATCAAAAGCCTTTTACCACATAGTTCTATCCTGGTAGCCGCCACCAGGGGGCCTGTGAGCGAGCTGGCACGTCCCTCCTCTTCTGCCCGCTGATGGATGGAATTGCAATCCTGCTGATTGATGTGAGGCCACTGTTCTGATCAGCTAGCAGGGAGACGGAGACTGAGGACGCTGAAGGACGCGTGTGAGGATCAGACTCCAGTCCCAAGAAAAAAGAGGCCTCTAACAGGAGGAAACCTTGAGCAGAACCAGAACCCATACAGATGGACTCCCCTTCTAATGTCAGCCTAGGCTAGCTCATCACGTCTACTTTTTATTTTCTTCATTAGCAGATCTTTAAAAATGTCCCACATGGCCGGATTTGCTAGGTTTCCGATGAGTCAGTGTCACCGGCAACTCATTGATTATATGACAGACTTTGCGTTGCTCCCAGCTGGTGCACAATGCTGACATGCACAGGAGTGACGGCAGGGGTCCTGCTGTCGATCTGCCACACCTCCGTCCGGGGGAGACCTGGCTCCTCACCCCGGGAGGGAGGAGGAGGAGGAGGAGGAGGGGGAGGAGGGGGGGTAAGGATGGAGGAGAGAGACAGCAGAGAAGGACCAGACAGAGGGAAAATCAAATTAGAAGGGGGAAAAAAAGTCAGGCGTTTGCAGGTTATCCATCTTCCTCCTTATGAATATGTAAAACTGACGGATGAAGTCGGCATCGGCGACTCTCCTCCCCCCTCAGCAGGAATTCCAGGCAGAGGTGAGGTGAGAAAGTGGCGCCTCTCTCTGTTCTTTCATCCAGTAATGCTGACATGTTCCGACCTGTTTGTGTGCGCTTCTGTTTGTCTTTTGTCTCCAATGGGAAATCCTCACATCCATTTCTGAAATGCGATTGTTGCCATGAAATTGCCTTTTTCAATAACCTGCTGCTTTCCACCGCGTTCCCACTTGATGGAAATTCACTGCAGAACATGTGCGGGTGCCAGTTTCCCGGAGAGCAAATGTGAGGGAGGTTTCTGTGAGGGAAGGCCTTAATATCAGCGCGCTGGTGCCAACACCGCTCCCTTCCGCTTGCCCCGCCATCGCCCTGCTGCCCTTGGCCGCTGTTGAGTGAAAATTGGCGCGGCAGCATTGGCAGACGCTTCACCGCAAGTTCTTTTGACGGTCCAAGATGAGAGTGAAGCATTTGGTTTGGGTTATTGTCATGCTCACCCGTGCGCGCAGCGGGATGCACGTGGATGAAAGAGCAGGACGGGACGTTTCTTTGCTGCTCTTATCAGCACAGCGGCCATGTTGCCTCTTAATTATTCTCATTTTTTCCGCCCAGCTCAGCAGCCTTATTCCCCAGTCCCAGTCCGATGGTTGGCTTCATGTTTTTTCTTCATATTCAAAGTTCTGGTGATCTGATCTCAGATCAGAGGGATAAAACGTTTATTCTATGATCATCTCTGTAAATGGCACGAGGCATCTTTGGACTCATCCTGCTCCGCTCCGCCCATCATCCGGAGCTCTGCGTTACCAGCGGTGTGTGTTGAGGGGATCGGTGCCCCTACCCTTGTTAAATGGGTCACAAACTACATCAGAATAAAGCTGGTGACATCCGCAGTGTTTGTCTTGTGAAGGTCAAAAAACAGGCTTCGTTATTTCCCTCTCCGAGCTAATCCTTCCTCCGACGTGAGCGCTGGATCGACCAGCGAGCGTGCACCAGCACAAACGTCCAGCCGGGCTCTTCGGACAGTGATGCGCCGTCGCGGCGGCCGCTTTTGTGCCACCAAACGCAGCATGGAGGGCGATGCAAGGGCAGATGTGTGAAAATGAGAGTGGGGGTAGGTGTCGGGGGGGGGGGGGGGGGGGGGGGGGGCG
>BJFM01000059.1:479861-495480 GCA_016586285.1 Arothron firmamentum
GTGTGTGTGTGTGTGTGTGTGTGTGTGTGTGTGTGTGTGTGTGTGTGTGTGTGTGTGGCTTCTTTTTCATCAGCTGGGTTTCCATGACTATAGTCTTAAATTTATTATGCTGGCCAAGGTGATTAAAAAAATGCTTCATTTTAGAAAAAAGAAGTGATGTTGGACTCATGAGGTTGTTTCCTCCTCTGACGGTGCCGGTGGCAGTTCTCCTGTGAAACGCTTGTGTTTACTCCTGTTAGCTGTTAGCATGCTAGCCCAGAGAAGACAGGCACTAACACGTCATTTGAAAATCATTTGGCCACACCTTTTTCTTTTGTATGTCCCTCATTTCACTTTAACCCTTTTATTTCCTTCATATATCAGATTTTCTTCATTCTTTCCACGACATACACTGAATTTTTCCCTACCTAAAAAAGTTAAATGCTTAAAGGCAGCGAGGAAACAGTTTTTGGCTGTTCTAGTCACACCACCTTCGCCTATAGCTGGTGCCAAGGGTTTGCCTTTCTGTTCTCTTTAAAAACACACAGGAGACCCATCATTTTTAGGTGAAATTTTAGGTGAAATTTTCTTCAAAAGAACCGCCAGTTTTCCAATCAGGGAACCAAAACAGCTGATTTTTGATTCTGAATTTGAATGAAAATTTCCTCCGGCAGCGTTAAAAAGAATCAGCCCAGATGGAATTCATCTCAGATTCTTTTCCTTCCTCCAGTTTTTATTTGAACATGTGTAACTGTAAATAAATGATGGTTACAGCTACCGCGTCTGCGCTCCCACAGGAAGCCGCTGCTGAATGGCTTTTTACGGAGCCGCTGCCCCAGTTGCTTAAATGAAAAATCCTCCGCATAGCTGTGGTGGTTGTAAATAGAATTTCCAGATCTTCAGGCATAAATGCGAGAGAGAGAAAATAACAGTTGTTGTGCCATCAGCCTCTCAGGCACAGCCCTGTAATTTCAGCGCTGGCTGCTTCAGTGATATGTTGCGCTCCTGCATCGTTGGATCTGCACGCATGTGCTTGAACTGTTGCTCCTCTGTCCACTTCTATTTTTTTTTTTTAACACACTCTACTAATTGTATGTTGGATCTGAGCATAAATACGGGCTGTTCTGTGGTTTTAATGAAGCTGGAGGGAGAGGAGCCCTTAAATGCTCCGCTACAGGCAGAGCCACAGTGTGACTCTTATTTCACACAACCGGTAAAGACGCTCCAGACATGGCGAGGCCATGTTCCTGGTGCTGTTTTGTGATCTGGAGATAACTGCACTCGGCAGACGGGTTAGGCCCATTATAGCTCATTAACATTTTACGACGTGCTGATGAAGCCATGTCCCGCTGAGGCTTAAATCAAATTGATAGGCAAAATAAAATGATGCCTTTTGCGGCGGCATGGAACAGCCTCGTAAATTTGCACGACTGCCCATCAGCTCTGTCACAACAAAGAGCCTCCCGCCCTAATCGGAGGAAACAGGAGAGCAGAATCCTTGAATGGGTGACCGGTGTGGAGCATGGGCACTGCCTTAACAGGGCACATTTAGGAGACAGACGAGGACAAAACAGTGTTCTTTTAATCTAGTTTCCATAAAACCTGCAGCTGATCTGAACTTTGCAGATCAGCTGTGATGCAACAGACTGTATTCATCTGTTGAATGTTGTTTTGTCTTTGTCACAATGGAAATACAAAAAAAAGCTAAAATCAGTGAAAGCACAACTGGTGTTGTGCTTAAATGCTCCATCAAAGCCCCAGAAAAGGTGTTTTTGTCTGTTCGTCTGAGTCAAGGTCATTTTATTGAAATACACTGGCAGCTTGTCTGATCACCTCCATCCCCAAGGCCTTTCTCATCCACACCAGGAAAAAAAATCGAAAGTCCTGTTCAGGAAGAATTAAAAAGAAAAGAAAAATGTCAATTTCTCTGTTGATTCAATTAGGGGGAGTGAGTGTGGGAGATAAAGCCAGTGTTATTCATCATGGTGAAGGTAACGCTCAATATCGAGCTATGTTAATTAGAGTTCCATCGCTGAAACAATGATTGTGGGAAGCTACGCTTCCACAAATAGTTTCTGCAGAGATCTGTGCATATGAGAGAGGCTACATTAGGAGTGTCTGAGAAGAGCTTTATTAGACAGACAGAACCCCCCAGACACAGGCTCGATGATTATTGACTGTAAAAAAAGGTCTTTTGCAGTGGGTGACATCATCACCAGGGGCTGTTTAGGGGATCCAAACATGATGTTGTTTGTTTTGTTGTGTTTCATTTCCTCAGACTCCACAGCCATGCTCCAAACCTCCCAGAACCCGCGAAATGCTGATTGATCTGATTAAATCCCTAAATTTGTTCTTGTGAAATCTTTGGTAGCACCGATTTGCAAAAACATGCACATTCATCACTGCCGTCTGGGAGCCTCGCTGATACTTGATTTGCACAATATCAAACTGCAGACTCTCTGCCGCGTTATCGTTATCTTCATTTGTCCACGCGTCCCACGATCCATCCTGACATCGATTATTGAGCAGCAGAGCGACTGAGATGGCATCAGCAGTCTCTGACAGGCTCTTCTGTCTCCTTTGTGGCGGCGGCAGGCCGATATGCTCAGCTATTTATTTAGCTTTAGTGGTGAAACCTTCTTTTTTCTGGCTCTGCTCACACTTCCCACATGTCTCCCATTTGAGTTTAGCCGAATGCACCTAGACCTCCACACAGTCCTGTCCCCCCCACCCCCTCTTGTCTTTTGGCTCGACCTTGCTGAGCATATATTTATAGAATAAAGGAGTGAGTAAACCAGATTCCTTTCTCTGTCTCTCTCGCTCTCTCGCTCTCCCCCCCCCTCTCTCTCTCTCTCTCACACACACACACACACCTAGATAAATGACTTTATTTAGATATATGCGCCACTGTGTCTTTTATGTAAAAAACAAAAACAAAAAGCAAATTGCTGATCGTATCAAACGGACTAAACAGACGTGTAGCCAGACTGGCTGGATGGCTGGAAGGCTGGATGGCTGAATGTCAGAAGACCACCGTGAGGCTGATGAGGAGCAGCTGGGTCAGCAGGTGACAAGGTCAGATTATCTCTGGAGGACAGAGTGGGAATGGACGCCTCTGGGAGGACGAGGCAGAAAGGGAGGAGCTGCAAGGTGGAGGGCTGCAGACTACTCCGATCTGAGCAGCAACGTAGGGGATGAGAAGTTGAGGACCAGCCTTGACGGACTGGCTTTTCCCTCCTTTCTCAACAGAGAAACGCAGGTGCAGGAAAGAGCCTGGGAGAGGCTGGCACCGGCAAGCAAGCCGGATGCCAGGATTTTTTAACAATAAACGAAGCTCCAGGAGCTACAAAAGCAGCAGGGATTGTCTAGACTGGCTGAGTTTGTGCTCTCGAGAGCATCTCGAGTCACTCGAGAGGTCACCGCAGATGAATGAGAGCAAGACTGTTGCTGGGCTGCCAGGAAGTTGAGGAGCCTGTAAGTCTTTGGGGGCAGCTACAAAGCTGGATTGGCAGGTAAAAAAAAAAAAAAAAAAAAAAACAAGCCAGAGAGCCAGGCTGCAACAACAGAGATTTCCCCACTAGGACAAAACCCAAGAGATGGAAAAACCAAACTGGATGTTGAAGGACTGGAGGGGAAACTGGAGGGTACCCAGAGCTGAAGCCAAAGTTGAAACAAAGCTTAACGTACATATATCACAGGATGAAAAAAACAAACAAACAAACAAAAAAAGGGCAGATATGTAGATGTCCTCGGTTAGAAATGCTGGGCTGATAGAGAACTCTTGAAATTACAGAGTGAGTTCGAAAACAGCCCAGACTCATGGCGAGCTTAAACAGGTTCAGAGTGTTGCAGAGCGGCACAAATGCACCAGAGTTTAACTGCTCCGTGCATGAGCTACATGTCAGCTTCTGTAGAACAAAGGCAAAACTGCAGGTTCACCCGGTTCTGCAGCCCGAAGCGAAGATTCTAAGCTGGGATTGTCGTCTGAGCTTAGATGTTGTTTTAGGTTGACAAACTACACTTAATATCTGTCACTAGCTCGTTTCCGTCTCGCTCCCTCATTCCCATGTCTTCGCCCACCCGGAGCCCTCTGGGCTTAGCAGTGCTTTAAAATTGATCCAAACAATTTCGCGAGACAAATTACCTCCATTTTAACCAAACCAGGATGGCCAGGGGCTAAGACGAGCAATCGCAGGCAGGTAAATTCAAAACAGGTGTAAATCTCCCACCAGATGAGCTTAAAGTGAGGAAAAATGTCCAGATGCTTGTGAAGTTTTGGCATATTTCTTAAAGTATTTTTTTTTTTTTTTTTAAGACATTTATGACAGTTTTGGATTGGCTTAGCTATTGTACGCACTCCACATGCTGAGATGCTGCACGTATGGCTAACAAATGGTTGTAATTATAAAGCCGTAGTCTTGGTTGTCCATTTTGTTCAGGGACGCTGACGCAGATCACATCCATGTAATGGTTTATGTGAATAATTAATAAGGTGGGCTGTGCTGGCCCCAGAATACTAAATATGACCCGTCATCTAAAGTGCTATTAGCAGCCAGTAGGATCTGCAGCGCGGCCAAGTGAGTACATAATTACTCACCATTTCATATATTGTCCATGCAGTCTTCCAGCCGTTGGTGCGTCCCCGTCCCATGTCCAGCACGCACAAATACATTCAGAGAAATGACTGTCGCGTCCAGCTGAGTGATCCGTCTCGTGTTTACGCCACGCTGCAAATAGACTTCCATCTCCTTCAGACAGGCGCGCCCGCTCGCTGCTGCCCCCGCGTCTCCCTCGGCTCGGTTTGGAGCCGCCGCCGCAGAAACTCATCAATCATCTCTCAGGGTGAGGCGTTTCTATGGACACGGAATATTGATACGGCTTTGAACCCGGGAATCTGATCTGTAACGTCTCACGGGCCAGATGTGCCTGCGCTGCATACGGCCTCCCAGCTACCAGGAGCAGCATTTAACGGCTCCTGAACTAACAGGAAAGACACTGAAAACGAGGTGGAATGTTCATGTGTTCAGAGCAAACATTTGCTTTTCTTTTGTTTTCCCAATTAAAGAAACTGCCTGGACGAAGCTGCGTCCAACGGCGAGCGCTGGCGTGTCTTTGTAAGCAAACATGTCTGCCGTGTGCACCTCATGTCTTCTTTTATGTGCACACAAATGTCTGTCACAGCTCGGGAATTAATCTGTGAAGGGAAACTTCACCCTGCAGACGTCTCTTCATTACCTGCTGCGTATAATAAGATCTCACGCCATCTCCTCAACTGGGGCGTCACTGCCCCGCGCTCCCCCCGTCACAGCTGGCAGCGGTGCAGCTCTCTGAGCGTGATTTACTACTTATATGTAATCAAATACTGAGTTTGCATCAGGCTTCTCTTATAATCAGAACAATGCTGGAGTGGACATGATGTAAATGTGTCTCGGAAGGACTTTATGAACGTGTGGATCTGGCTGCAGTAAATAAATCCAGTTAAAAGCTGGACTGATTAAATTCAATAAATGTCACTTAAAATACCTCTCTGTCACTTTCCTCTCTGGATTTGTAGCCTAAATGTGACATTGTTTGTTTGAGGACGCAAAAATTATTATTTTCTCTATTTTGGGGGATAATACATGAACTTGTGGACATTTGTGGTCCACAAAAGACAGTTATTCACACAGCTGTGCTCGTTGATCCAAGAACATTAAATAAGGAAATGTTGTTGCTGTTGGAGCGTCATGGCTGACGGAGCGAGTCCTGACGCTCTCTGAAGAGGGGATGATGCTGAGGAGGGAGAGATGAAGGGATGGAGACAGTGAAGGCCCCCACCACTGCTAGTGGTCACAGCCCAGCGCACACATCCTGCTGGCTGCCCTCAGGCTTGACCAAGCTCGCTCTGTGCGTCACACACACATGCACACACATGCACACACATGCACACACATGCACACACATGCACACCAGCAGGTCTGCCTGTTCTGCAAATGCCGACAGGTGTGGAGACTCGGTCACGGATTTTGCTGCGGTGTTTTTCATGCACACTGCTACACACCGCACCACCGGGGAGGACACATCCTGGCACCTCTGACACGGGTAAAATATTAGAAATCACCTCTGAATCATCACCTTCTCTTCTCACCTACATGGTCTAGCCAGATAAGGTTTTCGATTTCATCCCAGGAAGGAACAATTTCATCATATCTGCATCATTTTTGGGGGACCAGGTTGTCGGGATGACGCTCAAACGCTCCAGCGTAGAAGGAAGGCATTAAACGCATCGTTCTAGCAGAGCTACTCTATTAGCATGCCATTAGTTACAGCAAGTTCGGGTCTCAAAGTTTCAGAACGCATGAATATGAAACAGTGCATTATTAAATCTGCATGAAGATAAGTAGGTTGCATAAAAAGTGGCACAAGGTCAAGATGGGGTTTTTTTTGTTTGTTTTTTTGGTCATGATGTCAGAGTAGCGATGTGAAAACGGCAGCGTCTACCCAGAAAGCTTTGCTGGGTCTTGAATGTGCGCAAACGCCGTAAAAGGTCTGGCACGATGCAAAATATAAAGAGCGGTTATCCCTGCGTGCGGAAGAGTAATTCTCGCCCCTGAGCGCCGTACATTACCGCTGACGCGTTACCACTCGCGCCACAAGACAGATTGGCCTAGTGAGACAATGTCTCCCCGTATGATCAATATCTATCTCTGTCTCCCAGTTAGATGAAAAAAAGACAATCTTCCCCTAATGCATCTCTGTTATTACTCGTATTTATCACCATGCAGCAGCTCGGTGTGCTGAATATGAACATACTGAGTCACTCGCAGCAGCCTGTCAGCCACAAACAGCCGAGCAGCCCAGTTTTCTCCCACCATATGTGGACGCGCGCGCTGGCGGATGAATGCGATGAAACGGAGCAGATTCGAATCTCCTCTGTCTTGTTTCACGCTGCGGGAATCCTGCTCCGGGGGGGTTTTAACGCCCTCCTTCACCACTGCTTTAATTTTTCATGAATCTTGTAATTGCTAAAGCAGAATATATGGAGTGAGTGGCCTTTGTGTGCCGGTGAGAGGGCGCCGCTGCGTGTTGCCGAGAGGAGGCTTTGTTGAAAATGGAGGGAAAAGTAGAGACTCCCGCAGGCGAGAGGAAGAGGAAGAAGAGTGCGGGAAAACAACCCCCTCATTTCCCTGTTACTTCCGAAAAAGCTAGGTATTAAAGAAACACCTGTGGTTTGAGCAATGAGAGACAAAGCCCCCTCCTCCCCTCCCGTCATCATTGGCTCCATCGCCCCCCTCCATCCACCCCCCCCCCTCCCCCAGGCACAAAAAAAGAAAGGGGAGGAAGAGATGCTGACATGTAATATAGCAGGCCTGATTTCATTTGGGGCTGCGGCTACCGAAGGAGGCCGTTTCGGAGAGCGTGGATGAGCGCAAAGATTATGTGATTATGAGCAGATGTTTGGTGGTGAAGGGCTGGATGGTGGAAAGAGGAATGTACAGTGGAAAGATTGAAAGCAAAAGGATGTGTGTGTGTGTGTCTGTGTGTGTGTGTGTGTGTGTGTGTGTGTGTGTGTGTGTGTGTGTGTGTGTGTGTGTGTGTGTGTGTGTGTGTGTGTGTGTGTGTGTGTGTGTGTGTGAGTGAGCCTATATTAAGAACCTGTGCTCTGCTCCATCACCAAGGGAACAGATAGCTTTTAGCAGGCTACCCTGAGGTGAAAACTACAGTTGCGCCTCCCTCTCCTTCCCCGTGTTACTCCCTCCTTCCTGCTCTCCCCACTCTCCACCGTTTTCCTTCGGAGCGTTTTGTTTCCCTGTGGTGGCCCCTGCGACATTTCTGTGTGACTTCTGAATTGAAGTAAATGTATTTCTGCTCTACTCTCCCCGCGTTGCGCTGCTGATTCTTTTCTATCCGGTGCGGTCAGCGCTGTCATGGAGACGTATCACCTGGGGTTCCTGCTCGGGTGTCATATTTTCAACGCTGCAGCTGAATAAAAGAGATCGTCTCACGCTGAGATCTATTCTGTTTGGGGGGGGTGAGAACTTATCAGGTTTATTTACCAAATCTATTTGCCTTTTCCCGCCTGCAGATCTGAGCCGAGTGGCAAATATTGAAGACGGATCTGGTTGGTGATGAAACAGAAGGACACGCAGGGTGGGGACCTGTGGAGTAGAACAGCGTGGGATCTGGCAGGCTGCAGACCGACAGAGCAGGTGAAATGAAAAAAGGATAGAAGTGGCTTAAAAGATGATGGCGGCGCCATCGGATGCGTTTGAAGCCTTGATGCAACTGCGGCTCAGGCGGTGAAGGAGTCATCCAGCGATCGGAGTCCGGCCAGCCGCGCACTCGCACGTTAAAGGATGCTGAACAACCAAGTGGTCTTGAATCAGCATCTCCAGCCATCGCGTGCACGACTACACGTGCTAGCACAGGTACGCCTGCTAGCGCTGGCAGAGGTTAGTGTAGCGTACAGGCCTCTAAGTGCTCAGGACGACTGGAAAACCCAGTAAATCCATTTATCATTCTTTTTTTAGAGTCCACTTGCTGAGCTTGTTTGAATTTGCATGAGGGAAAGGCAGCGTAGGAAGACTGCGAAGGTCGTTTGGAACACAGTCTCCCTCTGCTTCCTTTGTTCTCAGGAAATGAGCACTGTTGATTTGATGCTTCCTCCTCCGTTTGCCAGCGAGGATTCTGAGCATCCACCGCCTCCTGCCGCTCCAGATTACAGCTCATTAGTCGTAGCTGCAGAAAGGCAGCCTTTGCGGTGCCTCCCCCCTCGTTCCCACAACTCGCCCTGCGAATCCAGTGCGGCACGCCGCGGTGCCGAAACAGGTGGCGGTGATGAAAACTGGGAGGAGACAAAGACGGCAGCGAGATGTCCTGCAGTGTGTCAGGTGCTGATTAAGTTGTGAAATGTGTAGACAGCACACCTATCCCCCCCCCCGCTCCCACGTCACATGTCAGACCAGCGGAGGTTTTCAGGAAGTTCCAAGCGAGGATCAGCTGGCATGAACAGGCTGCAGACTTAGATCCAGCTCCAGCAGGCGAGCTCTCACAGGTCCGTCGTTTGTCTCTGGGTTCTGTGATCCGAACAGTGAGAGCGCTTCAGTGGAACTCAGCTGTGCCGCACAGTGAGGGCTAATTGCCATGGAAAGGCTTTGTGCTGCTTGCACATTCACACCGATTATCTGATTTTGATTTACTTCCTCTTCCCAGAGAATAGCGGAATAAAATGCCACAGTCTGTGGAACGTATTCCAGGAATCCATTTTCTTTGCTTCAGTTTTGATGCTTCCGGTGGAAAACACACACGCCGGCTCACAAATTCCCATATAAATTACAGGAATGATGCAGTTTTTAACAAGGATTTGAAAATGCAAAGTAAAAGCTCTGTATTGGTTTTATTTGCTGTCAAATAAAAATTATTTGTAGAACTGTCCTAAAACGGGACGGATTTTATGCTGCAGTATGAAAAACTTCCCCGCTGGAAAACAAGACTACAAAAAAATGCGCCGCTCAGACCGGGTCACTCTCAGTTTACATCTTGCGTCTCTCCTCCAGGGTCAGGCCTCCTCCCTCCTCCTCACGCTTGGATGATTTACATCCACTCCGTCCACTGGGGCCTTTCAGGCTGCATAACTCAGCGGGGAATAATAAAAAAAAGGACAATAAACCCCTTAGTCCACCCACATGCAAAGCTCCGTGGCAGCTCTGTGCACGACTGCTCGGAGCTGCAGTACTTCCTCCATTCACATCAGCATGACCTGTGACCCTGCAGTCATTGTGACGGCGGAGCCTGTGACAGGCGTATCCCCCAAACTCCTTCTGCCTCCGTAAACACTGAAGCATGACGCAAGCAAGTCCTCCGACTGGCAGCCCTTCCCAACGTCAAGACACATCAAACCAAAATGAAACTTTAATCACAGCACCATTTTTCTATTGTTTGAACTCTTCGGCTGGATGCTAGTTGGTATAAATAAGATTAATCCCAAAATAATGATAACAAAGTCTCTGAGTGGAAACTGATTGAGGTTATCAACCCAATTTCCTCAATAAAAGAGTCTATAAAACATATTAGTCACTCAAAAGCCACATTTGACATTAAATTTGTGTCTGGAAGATGGTCATTATTGTGTCTGTTTGTCTGTAGAGGCTCCACTGATGGATCTAATGGCAGCAGCGATGGGTTCACTAGCGTTAGCATCTCTGGGGATTGAGTGACCAGCTTGGCAGAGGAGCATCCTGCAGTTTGGTGTTTCATTTTATGGATATAATTCCTTCAAGGCTTTACATACATGTTACTTTGTGGAGACGGCCTGATTCTTTCAGTGACCTCGGTCACAGTGAGGGCTCCATTTGGAAATTCTTTCCTTCTTTTGGTCCATCTCTCCATTTAAGCTGGGCCGCCCAGTTCTGTCCTGCAGTTCAGTCGACCCTGAAAAACGGCGAGTCTGAGCTCAGACCGGGGCTTCAGGGTCAGCCTCATATTTAACCCAAGCTCTGCCGACTGTCGGAGGTCTCATGAATTACAACAAAAGGAAAACCATCACTGAATTCTTTTATATTAAAGCAAACATGCCCAACACAAGGTCAGGTAAAAACAATGCCAAAAATTGATGACCTTGAAAACGAATGCATTGACTTGGATTTCAAGGTGTTGCCTTCCTCGGTCATCCTCACCGTTTACGTGGCCTGAAACTGTGTTTGTCATTCACCCCCGCGCCTCTCTGCGACAGTGACATCCTTTACCTCACACCGTGTTGTCAGTACGCCACAGATGACGCCCCCCCACCCACCCACCCACCCCCCAGCCTAAACAATGCAGTCATCATTTGTCAGACTGTCCCTTCTGTCTGCGTCTGCAGGAGGAGCCGAGCGATGGCGTGCGTGATAGGTGTCTGTCAGGGACAATGCATCTGTTGTGCATTCACGTATGTGCGCGCCCTCGCATGTGTGTGCGGCTGATAGAGATGGATGCCTGCACGTCTGAGCACTCCGAGAAAGTGAGTGCACGTGACAGATAGTCAATCAGCCAGTGACGAGGGGTAATCGCACAGCGGACAGTTCAATTAGTTATTTTCCTCTGAAGACAAACAGAAAAATAGCGAAAAAACCACCACTGTTCTCCAGATAAATCATCTCCATATTGGTGTTCTTTCATCCACCCTATCCTTCATGTCCTTCCCTTCCCGCATCTAACCCTCCCCACTTTGAGTTCGGCTGTTTTAGTTGTTTATCTCAGCTCATTTCTCCTCCCGCTTGTCTTGCAGCCAGAGAGGTGGAGATCCAGCCGACGCGGGGCTGACTGATGCTGCATGAGCGAGTTCTCTGAGCCACGAGAGCCCAACTTGGATGGATGGTTTATATCAAGCCTCGCCCAGAACAAACGTGTGTCTCTGAGCCATCAAAGACGTTTGGAGGCTGGTTGTGAGCGGGAGGGCCGGCCTGCTAACACACAGGTGGAAGCAAACTTTAGGAGATGGCGTGCACGTGCAGACCTGCATCTGCTGAAGGGTAAAACCGGGCTAAAGTGTGACTGAGCACCAATGAAAAGACTTCTGCTCTGAAGCTCAGATTCCTTTTCCTCTGGCTCATTCTGCATCACCTCAAATTAGCTCTCTCTTGGAAGTCTTTTTTGCTGTGTGTGTGTGTGTGTGTGTGTGTGTGTGTGTGTGTGTGTGTGTGTGTGTTGCACGTGTGACTGTTTTGTAGCTTTAGGAGCAGACGTTCCCTGAGGTTGCACAGGCATGTTCCAGCCTGAGCCGACACTGGAATCCATTCTGTCCTTCACGCTCACTTGATACTGGATTCGGTATTTATTTACCAGAACTCCACCCTCACAAACCCAAACTTGCCCTTTCTCTCTTTTCACAACACACACACACACACGTGCACACGGCTGTTGTGACCACCAGGCATCAGTCTTATGCATTTGTCCTCCTCTGTCAGCCGGTGTTGCTCTGACAACCTCACTCCTCCAGGGCTGGCACGCTTCGCTCTGTTCCTGTTCCTGCGCCATCGTCCTCTTCTGTGTCTTGACAGGACCACCTGGTGCTGCTGTCGGTTGCCAGATTTCGGAATATCCTGCGTCACGATGGGCCAAAAGGATTCTTTGGATCAGCGGCGCCCCTCGGCTGCCAGGGAGTGCTCTGCCTCCTGCCCTCCGCCGGCAGCAGCTCCACACACGTGGATGCACAGCCGCTCTGGGAGGAGGTTCCCCTGCACACACATTCAAACTGTTAATTAAGGTGTCCTTGTGTTTATGGCCTTCCAGTGGCCCACTAGAGAGTCAGTGAGGCCTGAGTTTGACTACACACACACACACACACACACACACACACACACAGAGTTCACTCAAAATAATGTCATCTTCACACTTAACAAGCTCTCAGTGGGTGAATTACAGGAGTTGCAGGAGAACGAATGTCTGTGAGGAATAAAAGCATCCTCATGTGCTTCACGGTGGCTGTTCATTGGATTCGGTGTCTTCTGGAACGTGGTCTGCAGGTCCCCCGACTGTCCCCATGTGTGGTGTGGACCCGGCTGAAGTCACACCCATGCTGTGTGTGCCGTTAGCGCCCCACATCCTGCATCTGTGGGCCGCAGACGCTGCCTTTAAACAAATGCTCCTTCCTGAAAACAACTGATCGCACGTGCGCTTTAACGTGACGTGCGAGGGAGCTGCCGGTGTTGATACTCGGCCGTCTCGCTCGTATCTAGTGGCAGCAGCTTGTGGCCACACGTCAGAAGAAGAGCCTCTTTCCCATTTGTTGCTCGTGCTGCAGAACAGAAATGGCAGGAATTAGAGGTTAATTATGAGGAGGAAAGTTTGGGGGGTGAGAGATAAAGCGAGAGTCGAGCGGCGAGAGCCAATGTTCATCGCCGTTGTTGCCGTGTTGTGCTGCAGCCGGTGATGAATGACAGGCAGAGAGCTCTCAACTGGAGGAGGCGGCCTAATGGAATTGTACTGCATTGGCCACGAGATTCACGAGGAGAATGCGCCAGGTTGCTATTATTCTTCCTAAATGCCATGCCTTGTTAGGGACATCCTGCTTCACACAGAGAGCGTGGCGAGGAAAAAAAAAAGACGCCTCGAAAAAAAAAGGTCTGGCTTTCATATAATCTGGGCTGACTTGTTTTCTTTTGCGGCGTCATGAGTCAGATTCATTTCTGGCTGTAGTTTTAATTCTTTGGCGTTTCAGCCTCTTCTGTGATGGTGGGGAGCACCGGGACCGAGTGTGGATTCACTTTCAGATGTAATTTCACTTTAATGATGTTGAGCAGAGAGTGCTGGGTGGGGTGGGGGTGGGGGTGGTGGGGGGGCAGGCCTTCATGTATGGCTTTCTCTTGGCTGTGTGCCGTTTGCATCCTGCCAGAGTGCACCCTTCAGCCGGGCGCAGCACTTTCATCAGCGTGGTTTATAGTCTTATTGACTCGCGCCCGTGTTTACCGCATCCACTGCAGGAATTATGAAGTGTTAAATCAAAACAAACAGGTGGAGTGGATGAAGTCATCAGATATAAGAGCTCCAATTGTCCCCATTAGAGTTCTGCTAATGTCTCTGCTGCTGAATTATGGCCAGTGGTCCAGCCGTGATAGACAGATCATTACTTTCCAACCAGCACGCCAAGTCAGGTGGGGTTTTTTTACTTAACGGAAGATAAAGCAGACAAGGAGAGCAAGATGGGGGGAAAGTAGGCCAATTCATCATGGATGCTAAACGGAAGCGGCTCTCTGGGTGTTTCACAGGTTGCTCTTTCCCAGCCCCCACATGACACAGTCCTGTATTCTTCATTCTCCCGTCTGCAGCTGTAACCTCTTTAGAGGATATTACAGTCTCTCGCCATCAGGAAAGCCCATTACTTCATCGACTTAGCCTTATTCTTGGAGGTATAGGTTTACTTTTTGCACTTTATGCGTGTGCCTGTGATCATGTAACCAGGCTTGCCGGCTGTAATGCCTGGAAGAGCAGCGGCTGACCGGGATGGACGTCCAGACAGTGAAACAGGATCAGTCTCAGGAAAAGTTGCTTCGTCATGATTGATGTGTCACTGAGCCATTAAACACTTGTAGATTTAATTAATGTTCCATCAGAGAGTGTTGTTTGCAAGTGCACCAGATCTTCCTGGAGATGCACAAATGGGCAAAAAAAAAAAATGCAACACAATAAAAAGCAAATGTTTTCAGAATGAAAATGAAGATCCTTTTCTCGCCATCAGTAACGAGCTTCTGAGCTGAACCCTCGTGCATGTGCACCTCTGAGAGCAGAGCTTCTCAGCATGTTTTGCACCGTTATCAAAGCCGTAAGCCAAAGACTCGTCCAGCCGCTTTTGAAAGGACTCGTGGGGGACGGAAATCTGGTTTATTGTGTGTTACACCCCAGACACGCTCATTGTTGATGACGGGAGTCGGTCCAAACCTTCCAAACCAGCGTGCCATCTTACAGAAATTGGTCTTGCAACATCCTCAATTAGCATAAAAGGACTAAAGCAAAGAGAGCTTGGTGATGGACGGGGGCAGTTATCGTGCTCTTCACACTTCCCACGAAATTAAAAATACTGTCTCACTCAATCAGAGATCATTGTGTGTAAAGAAAACACGGAAAAGTGGGAAATTCTTACATCAAAAAGCCCATTTAAGCCCATTTAATTTATAATGTTGGCAAATATTTTCCGTGGAGCACATGCTCATTTACTGACCTTTCAAGCTGATTTTATATGCTACTGGGAGTTTTTATCGCATGATTGGCTGCGAGATTAGACCCTCACACTAAAAATTAACTCCTATGTGCATTAATTTATATATGTCAGGCCCCTCCCCCTCTCTGCATGAAGCCAGATTACCCTTCACTTGAGGTAATGAAGCCACTCCATCACCTCCACCCACATGCTGTTCTCCTCCTGGTTCCACAGGCTGCTCTCGCGCTCACACTGCGGAGCCTGAGCAAGCTGGACATCCAGGTGGAACTTTATGGACATAAATGGGAGCCAGAAGAACCACCATAATTGTTTGTTTTTCACCATCACCTTTTTTTTTCTTTCTCCAGAAGTAGGAAAGCTGGGGGTCACAGCATCAGTGACGGTAGCATCTGCCGGCGAGGACAGGACAGGGCCGAGCAGAGTGAGGCACCTCTGTTTATCTCCGGTGTCTCCAGGCCCCTCAGCAGATTCTTCCTGTTAATTAACCTGCTGACACCTCTCTACCGCGAAAACTGGGGGTGGGAGGCTCTGCAAGCAGGGATAGACGCAAACAACAGGTGAGTTCAATAATCCCGCTGGAGGATGAATTCAGACCTTTCTCATTTTATGATTATACCATTCAAACATGCATTCATATCTGTCTTCCTGGCTGGGCAATTTTTCTCACAGTTTTTATGCCTTTTTTAATGCTTCTAATGTTTCTCATGTGTAAACATGTTTATGATTACCATTAAATGTTGTGTTTGTATGCCTAACCCCAAAGAGCCAGTAGAATTTATAGGTTTTTAACCAGGGCTGTTGTAAATGGTCGTATACTTTAGATTTAATGGCTAATTATTTTTCTCGCTTATGTCACGCCAGGGAGCGCACTGGAGTCCATCCAGGATGCAAACGTGATTCAGCAAATTTCCGACCCTACCGCCAAAACCAGTGTCACATGTCACCAAGTACAAGGGCGGTAAGGGG